>CM055279.1:45124007-45187432 GCA_029237695.1 Conchocele bisecta
ACAATTCATACGCGGTCACAAAAAGGGTAGTGTTGGACCAGTGGCAGTGAGGTTGATCAGACTGGTTGATGGGTAGTCGTTGACCAGTGGCAGTGCTGGTTGATCAGACTGGTGAAAAATGGGTATGTGACCTGTGGCAGTGCAGGTTGATCAGACTGGTGGGAAAATGGGTAGTGTTGACCAGTGGCAGTGCATGGTGATCAGACTGGTGAAATGGGTGTTTTGTTGACCAGTGGCAGTGCAGGTTGATCAGACTGGTGAAAATGGGTAGTGTGTCCAGTGGCAGTCGGTTATCGGACTGGTGAAAATGGGTAAGTGTTGACTGTGGCAGTGCTGGTTGATCAGACTGGTGAAAATGGGTAGTGTTGACCAGTGGCAGTGCAGGTTGATCAGACTGGTGAAAATGGGTAGTGTTGACCAGTGGCAGTGCTGGTTGATCAGACTGGTGAAATGGGTAGTGTTGACCAGGTGGCAGTGCTGGTTGATCAGACTGGTGAAAATGGGTAGTGTTGACCAGTGGCAGTGCTGGTTGATCAGACTGGTGAAAATGGGTAGTGTTGACCAGTGGGCAGTGCTTGGTGATCAGACCTGGTGAAAATGGGTAGTGTTGACCAGTGGCAGTGCTGGTTGATCAGACTGGTGAAAATGGGTAGTGTTGACCAGTGGCAGTGCAGGTTGATCAGACTGGTGAAAATGGGTAGTGTTGACCAGTGGCAGTGCTGGTTGATCAGACTGGTGAAAATGGGTAGTGTTGACCAGTGGCAGTGGCTGGTTGATCAGGATGGTGTGAAAATGGGTAGTGTTGACCAGTGGCAGTGCAGGTTGATCAGATGGTGAAAATGGGTAGTGTTGACCAGTGGAGCAGTGCTGGTAGATCAGACTGGTGAAAATGGGTAGTGTTGACCAGTGGCAGTGCTGGTTGATCAGACTGGTGAAAATGGGTAGTGTTGACCAGTGGCAGTGCCTGGTAGATCAGATGGTGAAAATGGGTAGTGTTTGAACCAGTGGCAGTGCTAGGTTGATCAGAACTGGTGAAAACTGGCGGGTTAGTGTTGACCAGTGGCAGTGCTGGGTTAGTTCAGACAAGCTGGTGTAAAATTGGGTAGTGTTGCAACCAAGTGGCAGTGCAGGTTTGATCAGACTGGTGAAAATGGGTAGTGTTGACAGTGCTGTGCCTGGTTGATCAGGACTGGTGAATAATGGGTAGTGTTGACCGTGGCAGGTTGCAGGTTGACCAGAACTGGTGATGGGAAAATGGGTAGTGTTGACCAGTGCCAGTGTTTGGCAGGTTGATCGATGGTGAAAATGGTTAGTGTTGGGACAAGTGGGGCAGTGTGGTTGAAAATCAGGACTGGGTGAAAATGGGACGGTTTCACAGAGTGCCGGTTAAATTTCGCAAATAAAAACGTTATCGCCGGAAAATAGAATTGTTAAAATTAAGTTCATGCTATTTTCTGGATGTCAAATCAATTTCCAATATCCAATATCCAATTTCCAATATCCAATCGTATGCTCTGTTTTCAGACATGACTGACGTCATAATTATAAGTACGTCAATAAGTCTACGTCATTCAAAATAAAAAATGGCTGCTCCCAGTGATTCCAGTCAGGTATAAACGAATAAAATTGTTGTTTGTCGTGTTGATTATTATTCGCAATTGCAGATCGCTATCCTTGTGGAACCTGCTCAGAATGAAAATGTATGGGTCCGGTGAATTTTGAGAGTATATTTCGTTGAAAAGAAGCTGCAATTTCACATTGTCGGTGACAAAATATAAACCATTCTTTATCGAACTATGTTCTGAGCGCCAAAGTGTGTTTGATGCAATTCGGTTCTAATTTATCTCCTTTTGAAGGCTAAATGAATTAAGTTGATTTAAATGCTGTTTTAGAAGTTTGACGGGATAAATAGAATATTGTCGAGACGCCAGTTTTCGGGTTAGTCCGAGATTTCGGGGTATTCACATATTTTGTAATTTATAGACATGTGTGTAGCCGCGATGTGCTTTACGTCAGGTGATTAAAATAGCATGACTTTACATAGATTAAGTCCTTTAAAAATGTCTGAGTCCGCCATTAATCTGCTCTTTAATATTGTTAACATCATAAACAATAGAAAAGTTTCGAGTTTTCCTTCACTGTGACACTTTCGGAACATACCTCGAAAACTCCAACCATAAATAGAAGATCTCAAACTAGTTTCCATTTGATATGAGATTTACGAAACGAGTCACGCATCGAGCATTTATGCACCGAGCCTCTGGCGAAACCAACATTACTATCCTACTCTCTGTGCCTGGGAGAGAATGAGCCGAAAAATCAACGGCTGAATCTAATCCGCAGTAACTATTGCTCCCTCAATACACGACCTCAATACACAACATCTGTGTGTCAGGTGTGGTGTGTGTCCGACCACAGGTGAAGTGACGGACCATGGATTATAAATACATTAAATATACAAACAAAAGCATAAATAAGTGAGAAAACAAATAAGCTAAAACAATTATCGAATCCCTCCTGTACACATTAATGTAGTATAAGATTGAGTAAAAAAATGTTAGCTTATTTTTCCTCACTTATTGATGCTTTTAGATATTAGTTCGTTACTTCAACCTGTGTGTCCGGCCGGCGGCTCTGTTCAGAGATCATCAGGCAATATAAAATTAATTTACTGTATATAATCCCCACCCGCCCCTAAACAGTAATGCCAGATTATTTATTATTTGAATATATTTGAAGATACATGTAAATCATTAATTATTGTTTGTTAACACTATTAACAACAACTTTTAATACAAAATAAACAAATAAGACGCACACACTGCCCTATCTTTTCTAAAAATGCGGATGATATTCAATAAATTAACTTTACATGGCCTCACAAGTCGCCATAATGGCCTCGAGGTATCCTTCCACTAAACTGGTGCGATACCTCTGGTGACCGTTCAGTTAACTATTGTAATATGGGACAGTAGGACAAAACATTGACTATAGTGTAAATATATAATTAAATAATTCAGACTGTGTGCATTATTCATTTGTTTACATGCGCTAATTCAGTAAAATTCAGTAATGAAAACATACAAATTCGACATACATAATGGTAGTTTTAAATGTAGAAATATTTGACATTCCATCTCTACGACTGCTATAGCAGGTAGCTCCAAGAGAGCTAACCTAGTAAAAATACATGTGTATTGCTCAATAAAATGTATCCTGTATGTGCCGCTTAATGGCGCGACAAAGCAATGATGTTGTGACGTTGAACATGTACATGCATATCAATTTTAATTATTGGCGATTTTGCTTGCATTTATAAAGATGCACCGATTACTACAACGTCCATGAATCCGTTTAATAAACACACATACATGCATAAACCGTTAATACCGCATGGATTGCAAGCTTGATATGCAGATTGTCATCAGCTGATATTGTGCTATAAAATAAAAATATGGCAAGAACATCATTGTATTATTGCTGTACAAATGTTCCAGTTTAGTATAATTGATGTGATATTTATGGTGTTCAGTATATTTTATGATGTGCACATGTACGTCCATTACGATTACTAATGCTAAAACAAGCAACGAAAAATAGGAAATTCGTACGGAGAAAGTAGTTCATGAAAACTTGCCATCTGCTTTGAAACTGTGAATACTGTTTTGCGGCTTAATTCGAATTTTCCACCGTCGAATGATGTTTGCTGGACCTATGCTGAAAATATGGATGATGACAAATAAGCATGTGACATTTCAAGTCAATCTGAATTACGGTAAGTAAGGTATGTTCATGTGAGATATATGTTTATATGAGTAAGATCAGTTTTGTGTTAAAGCTTTTGGTTATACCTACCGGTACGGTAGGTATAACCAAAAACTTTTAACACAAAACTGTAACATAAATTGCTTGGTCATTTGACCTTGAGCATAGGAGCCGCATGGACGGAGTATAGAACATGTAGAATGAAAATATGGATGATGACACTTTTAAAGGTACATGCCCACTCAGTAGGCACAACATGTTCTTTAACTCTCTGCATGCTAGCGGTGAAAATATCACTCAACAAGTTACGAGTATGTTTCTTATTTCACTCTCTAAATATGTCTTGGAATTTCAATAGAATTGAGTCCTCCGGAATTCCAAGACATATTCATGATATTGATAGTGAGAAATAAAATAAAATATAATGAATATCTTCATATTGTACACATGCATTACTTAGTAACGAAACACCATTTCGCATGGCAAAATGACATGTATTGTCATTCAGACTCTTGATATATATGCTTAACAGGTGCCATAATACATAAGACCAACTAATACATGCATGTATGATGTACATGCATCTTGATATGATATCATATGAGTAAACAACACATTCATTGCTAAAAGACAAGGCATATAATTTTATTTATTTCACTGTTTTATACAAATGAACATCCATATTGTCGCATACTACATTCCTAAATTAGATTTACAATCGTGTCATGCTTAGAGGTCAGACAACAAATACATACATGTATTATGACAATAAGGTTCATTCATTTTTAGATAGTCTTATGACCACAAGAGTATGATGTAATTATAGGCACTCACTGATTTACCCGTTATTTAACCGTTATTACCAGCTGGGACAGTTTGTACATATACATTTCAAACTGACTGTTTACTTTTCTTCTGCAGTTGTTTATTATGTTATCACATTAATATTGCATGCTATGCAGATTTAATTAAAGCTTATTTCTGTATTATTTCATCTATAAACTATAACATTATCTAGCGGCCGCTTTCAAATCGCTGTTCAGTTTATTACAACACGCGCCATGGCATCTACAATAATAGAAACGTTTAATATGACTGATCACTAGCAGCAGACGCCGTTCAGCGGAAGTTGCTGGTTATATACTATAATTTTTACTACACTATTGCACAAAACATTTTAAACATTTGAATTGCGCCGCTGCCTGTTTACTATGGATACGGTCATGAATACACGTATATAATGTGCACAGAGTTCAATGTCACTGGGGACTCGTGTTCTAATATCAAACAAATTAATATATTATATTTTTTCATAGATATTCAGTTCTCATTTGGGGTTTTCTCCATACCCTACAGGTTAATAGGGTTTCGAATCCGTTGCTTGGCTTATTACCACAACTATACACTAATGTGATCTTGTACACCGGTGTGTGCGGCTAAATGTATAATAAACATTTATTTTTATAAACGATAAACGATGACTGATCATTTTTTTTTGTTTTAAACTGTACAAGTGTAGCATTAGAATGGGTAAACTTTGGAACATTCAGCCTTCCGTCTTCAATACAGCGGTAAACCCTATCAATTGCTGTAGCTAATGTCTCTTCCGGAATATATTATCGGTGTATCAAGTATCCGATTGTGAAATTAGCACCGTGCCACTTGCCCGCTGCTTGCAAACTGACCATACGGTTTCCAGCTGTGCTCAGTGATTATTTGTTTCAAATGGACAAATGGCTAACGTTTCACTTTCATCTGCAATAATACATACGTGCCCCCCCAAATTCGTGTAATGCACCAATACCTGCTGTACAGGGGAACCGCCATAAACCGGATACATATGCAGTGATTTGTTTACCAGCGCATCGCGCAGCAAGTACACACAATATTTGACACACCAAAATTCGGAAATATTATTATTATTTCCATAGGACGACATACCATTTTATCAGTAGGTACCTGAACCTTTAAAAGTGTCAGATAAAAGATTACCTATGTATTGAATTGCCAGTATGTTCAGCTTAGATAGACTTAATTATAAGATACGTAGCCTGATCAGGGTCTACACTGGTCACAAACGTACATTGTAATATACAATCTATAACAGTAACATGATGGCAGTTAAACATTTCATTAAAACGAGAGTAGAAATTAAAAAAGTTACAAAACATATGTCGCTTCTTCTGCGAACAAACAACAAACCTATAATAACAAAAAAAAGACGACATTACGCAATAATAGTTAGGCACTGCATGGATCCTCAGATTTCACAGAAGCAACTCTAGTTATTTTTCAATATTATAAACACGTTTTTCAATCGATGGTTACTAATTTACTTTAGTTAATGTAATTACTCTAGCGTCTATAATGGAAACTTCTTTCTAAATGGTGTATAATTAATATGATAATTTCACAACAAAATATAGACATTTTACAATGTTTCCTTACTGGTAGGCCTACACGTACACCACCGCCTGCGCTAATCTGGCCAATATTTGTAAATTCAATTTCTTTTTATTTCAAAATACCTGGTAGTGTACTTGAAATCAAATAGCTTGATGGGTGTAAAGGCCGAGGCTGAAAATACTCAATAAATGCAGGGTGGTTCAAAATATGTCCCCACATTAAATAAAGATGATAACTAGTGTTCTAAGCAAGATAATCATTCAAACTAAAGTTTGTTACAAAGTAATAATTGTAGCATTATTACTAATTATATATTCTTACTAATTACGTCACTACTTGCATGGTATGACGTCACAATATTCAATGTATGGTATTACAAATATTTCAAAGAATTCATGGAAATTGGTCGGAAACGATTACGAATGTTGAAACGCGATCGATAGCATCGGAAAATGATAATGCAATGTTACGGCTGACTGTTTAAACCATTAACCTTATACAACGGTACTATTATGGCATTGGTCGTTCACACTTGGGAAGACGAATACAATAATCTCATTAAATTCAGCTCATGTCAGTTATGCAAACAACCATGCTCCCCAGACAAGATTATGACACACAATTGGATAATTATCCAGGTTGCTGGCAGTCCTGCCACACACCAGAGATAACAGCAGTATCATGGCATATATAGCCGGGTTACACATCACAATAGCTCCCGACTCCTATGTGCCCACTACTTGTAATTCTCCGGATTATTGCCTTCATATGACTATCAGTGGCGAAAATGGGATGCAAAAGCCGTCCGTCCGTCTGTCCATCTTTAACCAGGTATATTTGTGTAAGCAAAAATGACAAGTGTGTGGGCTTGTGACCTTGACTCTGGGTTTAGCTGGGACGGCACGAACGTGAATTTGCCACAGGGTGGTAGAGGTACATCGGAGCAGTGCGTGTGTGAAATGTGAAGCAGATCCGAGCAAGGAAATACAAGTTGTAACCGATTTCTCTGATGTTAAATTTTGTAAAGAGACCAAGTATGTGACATTGACCTTGAGATCAGCGGGGATTTGTCACAGCATGATAGTAGAGCCTTAGAGGAATGCAGGCATGAAATATTAAGAATTTTCGATGAAGGAAATATAAGTTATACCTTATTTCTCTGATGTTAAGTTTTGTAAAGAGACCAAGTATTTGACACTGACCTTGTGGTCAGCGGGGGTTGGACGGTCGTGGATTTGGCACAGCATGATAGTATAACCTTAGAGGAATGCACGAATGAAATATTAAGCAATTTAAATAAAGTTGAAGGAAATGAAAGTTATAACATATTTCTCTGATGTTAAGTTTAGTGACTGACGCACGCACATACGCACCACGCAAGCACCGCACGCACGCACGCACGCACGCACGCACGCACGGACAACCTGCCTCCAGTATAACCCACACAACTCGTTGCGGGTGGTATAAATATATTCTATTTGTAAGACCCATTTTGTCAAACAGCCGTTCAGTTGCATATACATGTCGACGTACAAAGCACGCGTATTCGTATGCGATATTTACATGTGCATTGGATCCGAACTGTAATAGAAAACACTACATTGGCATTCGCGTGACAATTACCTACTTTTCGCAAACTATTGGGCAAGTCCAATGGTTTCAGATATAACCTGTACAGACAATATGCAGCAAAAAAGCATGAAACGAATGAAACATACATGACCTTCAATTAGCATGACCTTGCTCTTTTTTACCTTCGCAAGATCGCTGAAACACTTGGCCATGGCTTACGTCGAAATGTTTGTAAGAATTTCTCCATGAAATAAATTAATTACAAACATCATCTCTAGTTTTGCCTGGGAATTTCATCGTGCATGTATTATATAATAAGTATGTAGTTATATAAACTTAACAGCATTAATCCTTACATTGCTGAATTATTTTTTGTTGTCTGCTGTTTATTTTCTAATTTTCATTTTTCTCATCTAAAACATGATTTGACAGCACTTGATAATCATTTTCAATGTAAAGTAGATTTGTCAGTAAGCCATGCTTACGGAATACACCCCGCGTGGGTTCAGGTGCCCATAAATGTGTAGATTTGTAGTCTGTGGGTCTGTGACCTAGACCCTGGGCTTAGCAGGGCAGGTCATGGATTTGTCATAACATGATTTCTCCGATGTTAAGTTTTGTGAAGAGACTAAGTATGTGACCTTGACCTCGGGATCAGCGTGGCTTGGACGGTCGTGGACAGCATGATAGTAGACCCTTAGAGGAATGCATGCGTCAACTATTAAGAATGTTCGATGAAGGAACTAGAAGTTGTAACATAATTCTCTGATGTTACGTTTTTAGTGACGGACTGACGGACGGGCGGACAACCTGACTCCAGTCCCCCCCCCCTCCCCCCCCCCACCACACACAAATCTCGTTGCGGAGGTATAATGATTATAAAGTGCTGACAAACCATAATGATAAAGAAGTCAATACTAGTAAAGAAAACAGCAGCAGATAAAAATTTCCGTTTCCAGCATTTGAAGGGTTAAAGCAATGCAAATACATTGTTTCTGCATATATTATGATAAGACTGAAATGCTTGAAACAACAATATTAATATGTCAGATCGCCAAAAATGGAATACACAAAAGCTCTGCCACCTCTCTCCTAGAGTATGCAGATACTAGTATACTAACGAAACAGAGATCGGTCTGTCTATACTGACAGCCTGAGAACACAGAACCAAGCAACAATAGCCACACACCCACACCAACTCATTCCTAAGTTGTAGGACATTTGACTCCATTGTATTGATGGCAATTATATGTTCAATTGATTGGTGTTGCATTTTTTCAAGCCAATTGCCATTGTTAAACATTTGATCGCATACTAACTACCGTTGTAACGGTTTACCTAATGAGTGTCAGCTAGTAATCACCCTACCACCACGCCGGCCAGCACCAAAGCATACTGATAATGTTCCCTAAATGTTTCATCAGTGTTGTTTAATTCAAGAATAATGATGCTTTATTTATTGAGAATTTTCAGCCACGGCCTATGTATGATTAAACTGATACACATCTATTCTATAGCGAATTGGATGTATTGTTACACGTACGTAGTATTTGGATGATTGTGTCATATTTCTTTGAAAAATGTATAAATCGTAAGCAGAGAACATTCAGCATTTACATATGTAATGGCAATTAGTAATCTATTATCATTATGTTGGCAAACACAAAGTTTGACCATATGATGAGATAAGTATATAGTGTATGTGTATCATCTGTTTACATAGCATTTGATATTACGTTTATGCACTCGTCAGCACTGTATTATAACAATAACAAACGTCATGTTATTTATGACAAATGTTGATTTTAAAAATAGCCTTTGTTTACAATAATATTTACAACGCGTTAGCACAAAGTGGCGGACCTATACAACTACACATATTATGTGAGTTGACTGTACAATGATGCCCCCACTCCCATGTCAGTAACTGACTGTTGTACATACATGGTTCAATTGAATGGTGAATCTAGTCTCACCGTGCTACACAAATTGTGTGGGTTGTCGGTAAATTGATTGTTCGCGTTCCATATTGAATAGAAGCACCAACATAATCCAGGCGATGGTTCAAATGAGTGGTCATGACGCAGCGTGATTGTATTAACTTTGCGTGGGTTGTCGGGTTAAGGACCAACTATATGCCTGATGATCGTTTGATTCACAGATAATTGCTTCGTAAATGTGATGGAATATATGTATAACATATATGTGAACACTGCCACGTTACTGTATCCTATACGGCAGATGGGATGGCCAAGTCGGCCATCTTTGTGTGTTCCAGCCATCAGCCAGTTTCACCTGTTCTGACGTTTTACAAAGAACTCAACATGTGAAGTAGAATATGTGATGTAGAAAAACCAGGAGGACGGACTCCTATCAATTATATTAATTTACAACAACCTGGTAAATATGCCAGTTTTCTGGACAGGTTTGTGCCTGTGTTTTTAACAACAGGAACCACCATTATAAATAGCTTCATGCACTGAAAATCGCACGGTGTGTCACCTTTAATTGGAAAACCACACAACACATACATGTAGCATATATACCCACTACTTTACTCTGTTATTAGCTGTCAAATCCAGTGACATGTAAGCAGTTACCTGAGTGTATTGTCCCTGGTGTGAACTCACATACTATGTGAGTAAATATGGCTTTACATATGTGTAACGTGTACAGTAACATAGGCTGTGCATCAGATTAGAAAGTTTACACGCTGAAATATATTTTGAGATTGATGTGAGAAATGCTCAGTTATCTCGTCTATTGTATAGTTTGCTGGCATAATATGTATAGCTTGCAGTTGTCATAACTATCTATTATGTATGTATTGCACCAACTTTTATTTGCTTTACTGTCATATTATTTGCTGTACGTGTAAAACGCACGAAATGGTGAGACTGCACGATAGCTTGTACATACAAAGATGGCGGAGATGGCAACTCGATGCCTTATATAGTATACAGTAACAAGACAATATTCACGTATGTTATATTCATATATCACATCACTCTTATGAAGCAATTATCATTGAAGTCAAGTGTATCTATATATGACCTAATACCTTAATGCTTGTCCCGGTTCAATAATAAATAGAAACACCTACATGATCCAGGTGACGGTTCACATGAGTGCTTACAGTTCGGCACGATTCAATTACCGTTCACATGTCCACCGTGCTACACAATTTACATGGATTGTTGTTAAAAATTAAAAATTATTGTCCCAATACAATACTTAATATAAACATTTACATGACGGTTCACATGAGTGGTCACAGCTATCGTATATGGGGCATAATAAAACGAAGACGTTCCATCGTCGGTGACTCGGTAAAATCACTACAATTGTTAAAATGCGCTCCCGTTATTCATAGTACTGTACAGTAGAGTCACATAGACAATCATGTTCATATCCATGTAGTAAAGGTTCTCCACTTCATTCTGACCACTGCTCATCATGCTCATGGGATATAGTACTCGCAATCACAAAACAAATAGCCCACTACTTGTATACGTATGATATTTGACACCTTGTCAAAATTTCTGATCACTATCACCATGACTTCAATGGGAAACGAACGTACGTGTTTACTAATACTACTTAAGTAGCATTATATTGCGATCAGCAGCCAAAATGGATATGCTCTAATATGAATGTGTGTATCTAGTGCTCTGTTGGTGGCCCACGATGTAAGGTTCTATTTTGTCCGTCGGAACCAGCGTTCGTCTCCATTAGAGTGGGTGGGTCATAACTTTTCATTAGTATCAAGTGCATTACATGCAGCGAGCATATTGATCACCAACCATACATGTATACAAATATGAACCTGTCTAACCTGGACGACATATAAAACTTGTGTGTTTAACTATGTTGGAGTTTCACTGTAATTTATCTGTATAGCAAAGCGTTCAGTGTGCATGAATTACAGTTGTAGCTCTCTAAACCGCACATGCGGGGACCTTCAAGAGTGTCGGGATTATAAAGGTTTACACATTATAACATTATGTAGAAAACAATTAGCCGTGGTGTCCTGTAGAACTGCAACTGGTTACTGTTGTATACCCTTTAACCCTTTCACTGCTGAATTAAATTTTGTCGTCTTCTGCTTATTTTTTATTTTCCATTTTTCCCATAAACAGACATACTTTGACCGCCGTTTAGAATCATTTCCAATGGAAATGGTTATATTATAATGTGCTGTTAAACCATGCTTTTATTGAGAAATAGGCACAATAAAACAGCAGACGACAATTTTCTTTCCCAATATCACTAAGGGCTAATGGACTTGTGCTAAATTGCACTTGAACATCCAGGTGTTGACACATGGTCCCCAGTTACTTGCTAATGGGTCACTCTGTGGTGTTATGGCCGTATACCCGTCCCGGCTGGGCTGACACTATCAGTCTTGTGTAGGCGCTACCTAGTCGCGATTGATTTCAACTGGTCCCAACATACCCAATGCGGCTTTTAGCATGTTTAGTTTAGATGATAAGATCTGACAACGAGCGTGGTCAGTTTAGATTTTGTCTCTATCTGGGAAGTGATACTAACACAAACAAACAACTTTTACCCAAGGCTTATGCTACTTTTATGAAATGGGTTACAGAACGTCATAACAAGGTTTTCATGTGATAAACATATGTCAAGGTCAACCCCATTTGCAACCAGAATGACCAGTGCAACCCAAGATCAGCCTACCTCCATGCATAGTTTGAGAATCACTCGCCTGCATTTACATAATATGTAGTTTGCTAAGACAGTTCTCTGTTCAAAACGGTTTCGTTTGCTAATCAGTACACAGTGTTTGCTGTCTGCCAAAATATTCAATGTGGGATCGTAGCTAGTTATCTGCCGTTAAATTTATTTATAGAAATCTGGTCCAAATTGTGCAATTTAATGTACTGTTTGTAACAATAGTGAATGTAACATAATCTGTTGTGAAAAGGCGTTAATAAATTGATTTCGACTAGTATACATCCAAATCATCTTACATAGATACACAGTCAGATTTTGGTATACATTGTACACACTTATTAATGTTATTGCTATCAGTGTAGACTCCGATGTGCAGTCTGATCTGGGTCTACTCTGTTCGCCAAAATATTTTTGTGCTATTCAGTAAAAAACAAATGCTGAAATACAGCGTAGCACCAAATATATATTAATAGATTTGCAAAGGGATACACCTAGCTAAGAACCATCATTAACTAGTATTATTTATACTAATTAAATGCGTCACCTGAAGGAATAATATTTTCGACAGATTATAAAGTATGATCATTGCATATCAAACAATAAATATAGAAAATAAATAGAGGATCTCAAAAGAGTTACCATTTGATATGATATTTATGAAACGAGTCACGCACAATTTATGCACCGAGCCTCTAGCGGACAAGTTTCATAAATCTCGTATCAAAGGGAAACGAGTTTCAGATTCTGTTTATCACATGACTTCAGCCTACAAAAAGCTGAAAGCTTGGAGATATCCAATACGTTTCAGTGACTAGACGACATTGACTATTTTCGCATCTACATGTATTTGAAAATCTCCACAGAGAAAAATAGTTTTTAATCATAGCAATCAGGGACGGATCCAGAATTTGGGGAACGGGGGCGGGGTTGTCCTTTTTTCGAGCTCCACGGAGTGCAGCGAGTATGCTAGGGGGTCCGGGGGCATGCCCTCGTGACACATTTTGAAATCTAGATGTACATAAATGCACTTTCCTGTGTTTAACGGCATTTAAATTCAGACCCCAACTGGTGGTAAACTATGATCCATGTATACTCCGTGGCTGAACGGGGGAGGGGGCTTGAAACACCGGAACCCCCACCCCCTCCAGTTCCGCCCCTGGCAATACAATTATTAGAAATATTCCATATAACAGGTTCCTGTTCTTTGCAAATACTTCATACTACCAAACGGGAGCTCATTCTGACAATTTATAAAATTGGTTAAAACACGCCACAACAAGGATTTCATGTAATAAATAGTAATGTTCGTTAATATTTGAAGGAAACACGGTTATAGCCCCTGATATCAGTGTGGAAATTTACGTCTGATATAAAATGTATACTATGCCAATAAATACGTGGGGTAATGGTGAATGAATGTTTATTTTGCCAGAACATGTATCAGATGATGTCTCTAATATAAAGAACATTTTGTGCCTACTGAGTGGGCATGTACCTTTAAAGTCTCATCCGATGTAAATAATATGAACGTATGTTTTAATGCCCTAAACGAGGCTAAGTTCATATTGTATTTCATAAATCTACATAAACATTCACATTGACCGTTGGCATGGGGGATTTATACGCATATCCACGTTTTTTCCCGCCGAGTGAGATGGGATGACGGGCGACATAGCGAGGGTCAACATCTGGGGAATTAGACAGCAACATAATCCGAGCAAAGGGAATTGTACAGAAAAACACAATCCTAGCATGGATTGGCTGGCAGGCTGGCTGGCACAACATTCGGACCTCATGCGGATTCATTTATTTTGCATACTCTATAATATAGTATAATCTGCTCCATGGAAGACATTTGGTGTAACTGACCTAATGTAAAATAATGATTCAATATATTCCCAAGCATGAACGGCCGCGAAAAATAATATCTGCCAACAACATCATGCTAACAACAGGGAACAGTCATTTTATCATGTCTATGGGCCCCTAGTGACTGGCAACTGTATCTCCACTTGTGAGAGAGAGGGACACCTGAACTCAACGTCTGAGAGGGGTCTGTGGTTTTATCAGATTTATCAGATCATCAGAATGATAATGATGTATTATAGTTACAGGATAGCATGAAGTTTTCAATAATTAACATGATCAATGTTATGGCCGCGTCATCTGTCTTACTCAACACGTTTATAATGTGTTCACACTGGATTAATGGGTTACATAAACATGATAAACATAAAATATCACAATGATCATGATGGTAGCATGCAGTTAATGGCGGGCTTTCCAAACAATTTGCTTCCGTTGGGCACCATTGTATAAAACACTGATTGCAACCTACATGACCTACGCAGACCCATATTATTTTGCAAATGCGGAAAGTTTGATGAGAATATACATTCAAAAGAATTACCGTGTTGTTGGTGAAAACCAGTAGTGTTCACATTTTGATCCAAATGATATGTTTTGACTACAATTTGAATCAACAAGACTGATCACATGCTCTCACGACAGAGATACACATTACCATGATTACTGGCATAGGTTATTTGTGAAAACTAACCATGCTAACAGGAAATGTGTTGAATATCGACATAACTAGGAAGTTATTTAAAATAGCTTGCACGGTTATCCTAGCTATGTATGTGTATCGTGTCCGATATATGTATATATAGTATATGGAGAGTGCATGAACCACATAATGAACACAGCGAAACTTGTGTACATGTTCTATGCATATGTGAAACACAGTGTAGTATCCATGATCATGATGGTACCTTTTACAGTTACGTTACTCGACTGATGCTAGTCACCATGGTCGTATTTGTTGTTTTTCTCATTATAATTTGAGGACGTGATTACACATAACTGGCATCGATTACGTTTGTCCAAAACAAGCAAAAAATGTGTTGAATGTCAACCTAACTTGAGAAAGTTATTCAAAATAACTGACACGCGTTATCCGAGCCCTGAAAATATAATGTGGCCGCAATCCAACCATACATGGTATATGAAAATTGCATGTAGAACATCATGAATATAACGAGAGCCGTGTATGATGTGCATATCTACATGTTATGTACATATGTGAAACCCAGCTATGGGGTTATTGTTATTTTTTCAAGATAACGTGATACAGTTAGTACACATAACTGGCGTAGGTTATGTTTGTCAAAAACAAATACGAACTATGTTGAATGTCAACATAATTTGAGGAAGTTATTCGAAATAAATGACACGCGTTAACCTAGCCCTGAAAATATAATGTGGCCACAATCAAACTGTTCATGGTATAGGACAATTGCATGTATAACATCATGAATATAACGAGACATGTGTATCATGTGTATATCTACGTGTTAGGTACATATGTGAAACCGAGCTATGAGTTGTTTTTCAAGATAACGTGAGACAGTTATTACACATAGCTGGTATAGGTTATGTTTGTCAAAAAAAATACGAACTGTGTTGAATGTCAACATAACTTGAGGAAGCTATTCGAAATAACTGCCACGGGTTATTCTAATATAGTGCATGCCTGCCATGGTATATGGAAATTGCATGTACAACATCATGAAGATAACTCGACATGTGTGTCAGTCATGTGTATATCTGCATGTTATGCACATATGTGAAACCAAGCTATGGGTTATTTTTCAAGATAACGTGAGACAGTTATTACACATAACTGGTATAGGTTATGTTTGTCAAAAACAAATACGACCTTTGATGAATGTCAACATAACTTGAGGAAGTTATTCGAAATAACTGTCACGAGTTATTCTAATATAGTGCATACCTGCCAAATTATACATGGTAATTGGGAATATTTAAATGTAAGTACTGTTTCACCAATAACAAAAAAGTCACCTTCCCCAAAATGTTAGTTTGATGAAATTCTATCAAATATTCCAATATTGATTTTAAGGCGAAAAAAACTATTTTCCTATGATAAATTTAACAATTAAACATGGGGGGGGGGGGTGGGGGGGGGGGAGGGGGGAAGAGGTGGAGGCAGTGGGGGACGAGTTAAAAAAAAATTGACTCCGGAGACCTGGCTGGATAGCTTGGAAATGATGTAAATAAGAAAAAACAAAAGTTTAAATTTGAAAATCGGTTCCAGAAATAAATAAATATGTAAAACAAATCTATTTTTAGCCCCCCATTGTTAAACTCTTATATGGAAAGTCGGTTTTTTTGGCATAAAATAAATATTTGATGGAATTTCTTCAAATAATTTTTTGGCGAGGTTGACTTCTTTATTAATGATCATGATGATGAAAAACTACTTAAATTTATATATTTTTAAGATTTAATGTGTTTTAATGGCCAATAGTTTGTCGCAGCAAAACGTGGGAACAGAAGAATAGATGTATATCGTTTATATTTTATCTAAAATATCCTATTCTGATGATGTATTCAGTAATAAAATTATCATGACCATGGTATTAGTGGCAAGATATAATGCAAATGAGGAACATTCCAGCTATTTAGAGTGAAACATCGATGAACATATTGTAGAGTTGAGAATACTTGTTTTCTTTGTAATGCTGTACAGTGAGACACAGTTAAACCCAATTCAATGAACATCCACACATTTCAACATGTGAACATGTCGTCGAAATTATAGGATTAAAAACACATACAATTCATTATCGTTGTCATGATTATCACTGTTTTATGGCAAAAGTGATATCAAAATGAACAAGGAATTAACACCACGCGTAAACTATAGTTAAGTCAACACTTGATTTTGTGTTTTACCTCCCCCTTTTAAATGTGTGGAAAAATGATAGATACTGAACAAAATGATACAGGGTTATCTAAAATTTGATAACGGATGGGAGACAAATCTCACACAACTAGAAGAAATAACGTGTCAGGGTTATTTCGAACGTAACTGAAATCCAGTTACACCCCTGACTGGTAATAGTTATTCAACTTTCTCGCTTGATCATCAATTAATAGAGACCGTACATTCGTGGATATGTCCCGATTTCAAAACAAAAATTTCATCTCGGGGCGTGGGAAAATCTAAGGTCACAGTCTCCCCAAAGAAACATCACTGGTTTTCAGCAATGTGCTGGGAGATCCATCAACGTGTTGTACGATGTGTTCACCCGAAACCAGGTGCACCCTGAGAGTTTTTGTAAACTCAAAATCCACCCGGGTTATCACCGACGTACTCACCGGGGCAAACAATACTTTTATTCGCGGAGTATGTCTCTCTAAAAACCGAGTCGAATACCAAACGTCGGGGAGATCCTTACCCGGCTGTCTGGGCCGATGGTTATTGTTTGCGAGCCCGTAGCCTTCGATACTAGAGGTTGACTTTACCATCAAGCTCTCAGGTGACAAAAATCTTTGAGCTGTCAAAAACTCCACAGTCCGGGGAGGCAGCTTTACACCTACTGAGCGTCCATCCTTCACATAGCCAAACCTTCGCTCTTCGCCCACATTCTCCACCCAACGTGAAGGTGATTGATCTGAGGCTACCCGGCGTTTTCCGCAGCAGTTGTCGATTGATTTTTGAAAGTTCACAAAATCTCTTTTTGAACTTTAGTGATAGTAGCAAACATAATAATACTTTCAATGGATACCAATGCATTTAGCTTTAATTCTAATGCAAAGTGTATCTGGTCAGCGGGTATACGACACTAAGGATGGCGGCTCCCGCTGGTGAAGTTTTGGCAGAATCAGCCGTATGGTGCGCAACAGCCGGATGCGGGGTTTCATCTCAGGACCATCTTTGGTCGCGGAGGATCCGTTCTGAGGGCGTTTATAACTTTTCACACTATTAGGAGGATTATCAAAGAACTGGTATTCCACTACCTCAAGACGACGCCTGTAGTCCCATTTCCACGCCTACGACCCGTAGGGCGTTCGAAAAGACTGTGTAACGAATTTAACGTTTTTAAAAGACGCGGACTGGGAGACAGAAAGCATTTCCTAGCAGCACTGCCTCGGGGACGTTCTCATTCGGGGCCAGTCCGGAATTGGACGCAGACTGATTTTAGACACGATCACTCCGGCGACCACATCGTCAGTCGGACACGGGGGAATTTTTGACCCTGCGACGATGACCTTCGCGGCCGGAAGTGTCTGAGGTCGGCATTGCGGCGTCTCAATCCTGCAATTGGTTACCTCCGAAACGAGACTCACGTCGATTACATACAGCAGCTGCTGAGGTCGGTGGCTACACGGGGACATCGCTGAAATCGACAGCTTCATCGAGGCGGCCATCTTCGCCATCGTTTCGCGGTAGGGGACTGTAGGCCTCTACAGCACGGAACCGGCATAATTGATTTACCCCTCTTCCAATCCGCGAAATCCTAGTTCGTCCCTTATGATTTGGCCACCGCCCCGACTTCCGGCAATTGTGCTCAGCGCTAGGGGTTTTCTGGTCATCATGTTGATGATTGGGACATTTGATGCTTTAGCCGCAAACCTACCACGCAGATCCAATTCGAACTGGAGTAATCGCGGCCGACAGATGGGACTGCACCCCTTTCTGCCAAATTGTTGCAGTAGTCGTCTACAGCTGACTTGAGTAATTCCTGACTTAGACTAATGGTAGCGCCACCTATTTCCCCCAAATTCACGAATTGGAACCGGAGTCTCATGAAGGGTGTTTCGTCAATAGGTCGCGAGGAAATCATTGAAGTCATCATCATCCTCGGTCATTTTCTCGGCCTAATTCTTCCAGTCGTAATCAGCCATCTTTAACGATGTAATTATTAAAAAACCATACGGGTTTAATAGAGTTACTAAATATGCTTCGAGTCAATACGGTCGCAAAACTCAATCCATACCGCGACTGCGGGAGCCCCTTGGGGCGAAAGGCGCGAGACAGAGCGCCTTTATACACAAACCACCCATCGACGATCAACCAGAAACCAGCAGCTCTTGGCCCGCTTCCCCAACCTCGGAGGGCTAACGACGTCATTGTGCCGGGGACTGTTTCGTCTCGCTTTCACTATTTCGCTGACGTCGACAGACGCGGACCGACCGTCGTTCAGAACCTGGGGTCGCGTCATCTTAAGAAGACCATGATAAAGATCGGTCTATCAGGTATTGACACCAGCCGAAATTAGGAACATAACCAGAAATTAGAATCGTCGGGGCTGGTAACAAGGCAGATAACAACGCGATTGCCAACACGATCGCGGCCGCTTACTGCAACAGCTGCTTACATCCCGTTCGACTTGACTTGCTGGAGAGTCACATGCCCTACTATCAGAGTACTTTGCGGACGCCTCGAATACAACTAACATTCAACGACTATGACCGAGCTCTCAAAGTCCAGTGACATTGGCATCGACGTATACGATCGACATGTTTCGCTGGAGTACGACATGGTCACGATGCCCGAACCTCGCGCGATTTGATCAGAACCCAGTACGCCCGGGGCGCGTTGCCATACTTTACGACCGAGTTCTTCGCCACCGCAAGATGACGAAAGACAAAGCGACATATTGTGGAATATTTAACGTCAACGTACCCAGCCCGCTCGATGAAAAAGGTATACTGATTGCTGTTCGAGGAGAAGGCTCGGTTCGCGCTCGGGTTTAGAAAAACCGACAAATTCTATACCCCAAAATCACAATGGTCGAGGTGACGATAGAGGGAGTCCCAATCAACTCTACAGCCAGGGCCTTCGCGCGCACCAGCAGTGGGAAAGAAGTCAGAAAAGCAGTTTGCAAGCCGGCTCTAAGCGCTCCCCCGGAGGTTGCCGCGGTTGCTAAAGACTTGCAGCTCTCGGACGTCTCCTTCGCGGAGTTCCTGACTTCCAAGTACGCTCTATGGCTAGACATGCGAGCCAGCGAGACGATCAAATGCCAACGGCAGTGGACGCCAAGTTTGAAAAACGCTAGCGAGGGTGTGACGATCCAAGACCAAATAGGCGGATGGAGCTGGCGCATTGAACGTGTATCTATATATAATCACAGACGCACAACTCAACATCGAAGATGGTCGATACGTCTCAGCACTTTACTGATTTAATACAAAATCATTCTAAGTTTAAATAAAGTTTGTGATGCCCACTCTGCCCATAATATAAGGGAAGACAGGATGCGAAAAAAACGGTTTTCTTTTTTTCCTCGACTTGCTCGAGGGTCCTACAGCGATATCTTTCGACACATTGTGATCCTGTTCCCACTGTGCGGCACAACGAGACTTATCAGCGACGCCCGAGGATATGGACCGACCCTAGAGGTACGTTATTGACCCCGGCGACAGGCTTCACGATTGGGTTGCGCGGCTTCTACAAAGATTCCAGGGCGAGCCAACCTATACGTGATAGACGACTGCTCGGCCAAAGGCGGCGATGACCAAAAAGAAGGACATGCTCTCCGAGCTGGCATTTCTGGCCGCCATGCGGGGCAAAAAGCATATGGATCTTCACTGAAAAGTACAACGCCGTCCTCAAGGATCTGCGCGAACAAGCGAAAATGGGTCGCCCTCTTTCACTGCAAGGGCAGAGACTCTTTCGATGACTGTCTTCGAGAAACGAACGTTAACATCCCAAAGCGCGAGGAGCCGCCTGGAGGTTCGACAGATGCTTATTTCGGAAACTAAGCACGCCAAGCTTCTGCAAATAGTAAGCAATTGCTTAACGCTCGTTTTGTAACTGCTGAGCAAATGCTTACCAATGCTTAACAAAAATGCTTAGCAAATGCTGAGCAAATGCTTAACAATGCTTAACAATGCTGACCAAATTGCTTAACAATGCCTGAGCAATTGTTAAGAATTTGTTGCTCCGTTGCGAGCTTTGTTGCGAGCATAACGGTGATCATAAGTATCGGATGGTGCGCTTGGCAATATGTTAGACTTATGAGGCTAGTCAGAATAATTACTGCTTGCGATAAACACAATGAACTGCGACGGACTTCTCGATCAGCTAATGGAAAAGAAACAATCGTGTGGACTGCCGACACGACTGAAACTGTAGGAACACCTGTCAGCCACGACTACCGATACAAATGAAAAAAAACACGACGCGCCGTGAGCGGCTAGCTATGCTGGTTGCTGGGGGACAATCCGAGCAGTATTTCGGTAGGCGTCACTCAGTTTGTCAGGTGGACAAGAAATGTCAGATGCGGAGGTTGATAAAATGTATGCGCGATGCGAATCTAGGTTAGGTGCGTATCGGCGGCTATTCATCTGTACGCTACCGCTAGTAACACTTCTTTCCCTATTACCAAAACCGCGGGGTTGATTGGTGAATCTACAGACAGACCCTTTTGTAGGACACACTCTTAACAGCCTGCTGCTCAATTTATCACAAGTTTGGAAATGTACTTAGCTCCGCTACAACCGCTTTTGACCACGGCTAAGCACTGCAATGTGGACATATATGACCACGAAATATAAGCTCAGAAAATGATGACACAAACGCACCTTCCAACGGGCGTTGTGCAACACTTCCAATGGCGTTGTTGGGATCTATCTCCACATTGAAAAAGCCCACAAGGAGCAAGCTCCGGTTGCACGACATAAAACACCCAAAAGACAGGCAGCTGGGCGGCAGCGGCTGCCACCCGAAAAACTAAAGAAGATAAAATATTCGCCGAGCTTCGAGAGACCAAAACGGTCGTGTTTTGTTCCTGCTGTTGAAACAGCAAAACGCCCCGTGGTTCCACAATTCCGAAGCAGCTGTTTCTCATGAGGATCAATCCCGATTGCTGTAGCTCCTACATGATCATCCCATGGTAGTTGGTGGTGGTCTGGTAGTTGTGGGGCACCCTGTGTGCGCGGAACTATCTTTCGAAAGCAACCCCCCAACAGTGTTGGAGCGGCTCCGAAGAAAGTTACGAAACCGATTTACCCCCATTTAAACATTGATCGCGATCCCTTTTATATGCAATAACTTTAATGCTGAAAACGATGGTAAAATGATAGTGAATGCGCTTTTTTCACGGCGTTGGTGATATTGGGTCTCAGTATCGGGTTTGCTCGACTATTAAAGATGACCTCCGGACGGCCCGCTCCCAAATTGGACATACCAGCGCGAGACGTAGGGCTCGTGACCTTAAATGTAATGATCGAAATTTCGACCCGAAATTAAAAAATATCTAATTAAAGCTGGAATTCTACCCGCTAATATATGGAAATAAAAATGGCTTCGATCGGACTAAGATTGGTTGGTGCGTTGTTGAGCGCAGTGGCGTTCGGCGGTAGCAACTATTTATTCTCGTTAATAGTAAAATCGGACGCGGATGATGAGCGCAAGCGTCACGATTTAGCTGAAGAACAACTCAAGTACGCAGACGCAGCATGGTCGAAAAAACGAACCGCCCATCTGGATTGGGTCAACGAAGAGCTTCGCCGCGAGAATCACGCCGCGGAAACTTTCCGGAACGTTGAAGAAGCCAACCGCGAGTACGCGCTGGCATATCCGCAGAAAATTGTCGCGGCGCTGGATCCCGAGCCCCAACTTTCAGATTTCTATGTACCGTCAGAGGCCCAAAACGACCGCGAGATCGCGTTCATCGTCGTGGGGATGGTTGCGACGGGTCTCGTCAGCTACTATGTTGGACAAGCAATAAGCGAAAGCAATAAGCAATCATTAATTTTTTAAATAATATATAGAACGATGTTAATTGACGAGCTGTATTACGCTCTGCTCGATGTAGGCTACACGGCCCTTAAACACCGTTTAGCCGGTGCAAAGGGTCTGATCAGTCTGGCCCAATACTCTCTAGAGACGTGGCGCGAGGACGAAAAAGCGGCCACCCTTTTCGCAAAACGGATGTTAGATTCCCCCGAGTTCATCCAACCGCACATGTGCAGTTGGGGGAGCCATCGGAGATTGAACGGTAACTGCAGCGAAACTTCCCCCAAAGGTTTAGTATCGACGACGCAGTTACCGAACGATCTGGAGAGGGCATTTTGGAGACTGTTCGATCTACTAGAATATCTCGCATACGATGGACACGCGCAAGCTTGATAGCAAACTACCGGTTCGCCTAGCGCGCAAGCTAGCGAACACATAGTACAGCCCCCGCGGCTACTGGAAGGGACTCGCGGCCATCAAGAACCTCGCCACGGCGATCAAGGTTTCCGAAAATGCCGCCACGGAATGGCTCAAGAAGCAGGCCATCTGGCAGATCTATTTGCCCGCACCGCGCAATATTCCACGCCCGAAATTCGACGTGCCGGTGCCAAACGAAGTCCACCAGCTGATCTCCTGTTTCTCCTTCACGATCGCGTCGGTCACAAGACGTACAAGTACGCACTGACAATCGTTGATGTAGCGAGTTGCTATAAGGGGGCTGAGCCGCGGGCCACTAAAGAGACTAAGGAGGTGACCGAGGCCCTTTCCCGATATATAAGTGGAGTCCTCTCAAAATGGCCGAATCTTCTCCAGGTCGATCCCGGCCGCGAGTTCATGGGGCGAGGTCTCTCATCTATTTGCTAAACACGACGGTTTTCTGTCAGACGGCGGCCGCGTCAACATCCACCGGGACCAGGGGATCGTGGAGCGTTCAATCGAACCCTGACTGAGAGGCTCTTCGGACACCAATAAAGCCAAAGAGCTTGTAGACCCTCATTCGCGATCGACCGAGTGGGTGACCAGGCTGCCCCGCCGTGGGTCTCCGCACTGAACGGTGAGGTGACCAGATTCATCGGTAAGAAGCCCGTAGATGCCATCGGGTATAAAAAGGTGTCGCACAAACCATCTACCGTCCCGCACGGGCGACCCGATTGGTTTCGCGAGAAAACGACTTCCATCGGAGGTTGCCGTCCGGTACCTCTATCAACCGGGAGAGCTCGAAGGTGGCCGCCGCCGCGCGACTGATCCCGTGTGGTCTCTCAATGTATATCATCTAGATCGATCTATTACCAAACTTGATGAGCCCGTGCTGTACTATTTGCATGATGGTCCATCGCGCGGTTTGTTCGCAGAATAACTTCTTGCGGTGCCTTCTGACACCCAGTTACCCCCGGACCGTCCGTCGTCATAGTCGTTCAGACTCTTGTCAGAGTCTTTAGTATTCTCCCCTTTTTTCAGAGTTATTTTGGTTTTTACCTAACCTATAGGCCTCGGTTGTGTACCCGTCTTCCCATCACTCTCCTCTCTCACACGCCGACAAACCCCAACTTCTTCTGCTTGTACGTTCGTCATCACACCGTTAACTATTCGGAATCCCCTGGGTGTGGGCAAAAAAGTATCTAAAAGCCCTAGCCAGTCTCCTGGCTACATTTATATCCCATTCTTCTCATACATATCCACCGAACAGTGAGGGAAAAAAAAACAAAGTAGTATATGAGAGTCAACAATGATAAACCACCTCCTGATGGGAGGCACCGCGCGTAGCGGGGGGCATTTTCCATCAGGATGGTGGTATCTTTTCGACTCTCATATACTACTCGTCGGTATCTGGAGATCTGAACAACAATTGTATTGTTCTCCGATACATGCGATGCATGGTGCACCCATTGTAATACCAGCCGTGTGTCTGCTTCCTCTTGTGACGAATTCAGTTCTCTATTTCGTCAGTGTAGTTGTTATATGCCATCCAATACTAGTTAATTTGACGCATTTGGTTTTCACACACACACAATTGTCTTCCATTGACCTTGTGTGCTATTTATCTTGCATCCGTTCATTAGGTAGGAGTTTGCACAATTGTGTCTGTTCACATCGTTCGACAGGAAAACTGCTTCCAGTCACGTGGGAACCTTTGTCAGCGGGTCCTTGATCCAGTAGGTATTGTGTACCTCTTCATTGTCGTTCATTGTTTTAAATGACAGAGGATGGTACGTGTCTGTTACAAAATCCACGCGTTCTGCTTTCGGCATTTTGTCATATGGGACTCTCCGCCAGATCTGTAAATGTTTTGTGCAAAGCATTTTGCATATGTACAATTGCATTTCCGTCAATGATATAGATCACCTGTTCTAGCGGAGGTCTGTGAACCATATGCGTTTGCCCTTCCAGTTCGGGTGCATCAATTTCGCTTTGTCAGTCCTTGCTGGTGATCCATCAGCTGTTGCAAGCGACCATAAGGAACTGGAACTGAAAGACCTTAGCCATGTCAATGTTTGTTCCTGGAGTGCAATGGAAACTACTGTCCCAAAATACATTCGGTTTCTGCTACTATTTCCTTAAACTTTGGATGTGGACTCGTAAGTGTCACCGATTTTACAAGGAATGCAAATGTCTTGAGTCTTTGTTGCTTTATTGGCGCATGGAAGCTGGGCAGATCTTTCTACAAACCTCTCTTGTACATCCGACAAATGCTTGCTTTTCCAGCAGTGAGCAGATCGTTTTCGACTGCTATCGAAACTGGAGCCCCCTGACGATAGGCAATATAGCGAATCTTTGTTGGACACAGTAAATGGTGGGTCGATGAAATTCCTTATTGCATTATCAACCTTTCTGAACATCAGCCTCACTGTGAGCAATTTCGGTTTTTCTTGTGTCTTTGTGGGATGAGCTATCTTGTGGATTCATGTCCGCCCCAGTTCCAGTGTGGTATTCAGATAGCCTGCACGGCGGTGTCTTGTTGTACACCACTGTAGTATTCCGCATAATTTCTACTGAAGCTATGATTCCACCATAGACTTGGCATGGCGATTGAATTGTCCTTGTTCGATTGTATGTCTACATCATTTCTTGACGAAGGAACACTAGATCCGATTAACGGTGAAACCATTCTTCCTCAGGAGTTCTTCTACCCCGGGATGTGTCTGGTCTATGTTCAGCAGTGTCATAAGATATGTAGTGGCGTATCGTGCATAGTTCTGGTGACATAGCTGAAGAACAATGGACACATCGTCTGAAGACATTTTATGTGCAGGTCCATGTTGTTTTCCTTAGTGCCCGCAAAATCGCAGAACTGTGTACACAGCCGTCATGTACCCAAACCAGAAACTGTGCTGTCTTTCCAAGGCTTCCCTTCGCCTATCTCTGATCCGAAATCATTGTAGTAAGCTCGAGGCCATCCATGCATTTTGCAACTTGCCTTGAATTCTGACAATCGAGCTTCACTGGGATCTTTTGCGAGGTGATCAATTATGATTCCGTTCCGCGTTTTTCCATAAATGCCACCTTCCGATTCTTCAAAGGCTATATCGTTAACATGGTTATTGTTGATAAAACGCCTTTTTGGCGGCCACTTTTTAAATTTTTTCCACCTTTCATATCATGCTGTCGAGTCAATATGTATTACATAAATTGATATGTATATGAATATGCATTACAATGGTAATTTTTCCTCCATTTCATATCATGCTGTCGAGTCTATAGTATTACATAATTGATATGTATATTGATATGCATTACAAGGTATAATTTCCTCCATTCATACATGCTGTCGAGTCAATATGTATACATAATTGATATGCATATTGATATGCATTACAAGGTATAATTTTACAATGTTTATAGCTGGTTCCAATAAAACATTTAACAGCAGTTACAGTGCCAAATTTTCGCAAAAAACAAAAAACACTTTTTTCGCGGCCATTTTGAAATGGCGGCCATTTGGTAAAATGGAAATTGATTTTGAAAATGTATCACACACTGTTTTTATACGGGCGACTCTTTGTCGCCCGCTTTATGTTACGCGATATGAAAACTTACCATTCAGTGAAACTAGGTTGAACATATGATTGAAAGGTGTAAAATGTTTTACCGTTAAACCAAGCAGGAGTTTTTTTTTACGACAGTGGTATTACTAATACCGGCGACGAAAATTTGGCCTGAACGGCCAAATGCTTCAAAAACAAAATGTAGATAACATCGGAAAGCATACTGCATTTTCAAAATTGTGTTGTCGTTGTACCTAGACTCGCTTACGAGAGTCCCCAAGGATACACGAATCACTCGGAAAACCCTCGCACCATTTCGTAAATCGCCATTATTTTGTGACCATAAATTGCGAAAAGATGACGAAATGGACAAATGTACGCGAATAAACATTCTCAACTTCATTAGATGGAAACCATAAATTTTAACTCTCTCTATATCCAACATCATTATATAGAAGCACACTATATCTCTCTCAAATATCATTGGATAGAAACCGCACATGTTATGATTTTGTTTACAAGACAAAGTCGAGCGATCCATGATACTCTGTGGACATGACTAAACAGAAACAAGTTTATGCATTGCAAACTGCTGTTTTATTGCCGCCTGTTCGGTTGTGTCACGCCTGTGCTGTATTCACAGTCCATGACACAAGTACCTCTTACTAACAGCTGAAGGGAGCTGTATGAAAATAAAAAAGGACAAAACTAATACGAAAAATAGTCCAAATGTGCTCAAAGACCACCAGGGATCGAGAAAATAAGAGCATCACTGGAAGGACACACCTGAAGAAATTTCTATAGCCGCCCCACGCTGCACTTATTTCTTCGCTGATGTGAGTTTAAAAATACCAGACATAGTCAAGCGATCCGGGATATTGGGGCAACACGACTACCAGAACAAAGTATGCATTGCAAGTGTGCGTCTAGTGCACCTGTTTTGCTGTATAGTCCAGGATACAAACACATCTGACAAAGTAAATGTAAAACTTAAACACAATTCACACCACAAATGGCAAAATGTGTATAACTCTCGAAGTGACAGTTGTGCTCAATGACGACTGAGAGTGCGAAAATTGGGAATAATATCACTGAAGATTCTTAGTCTTGTTATTTTTTCTTTTAAAATGATGTAATAATACAGTTTCTATAATGCTTTGCTTTTGCCAGTATACTACGTATAGCCTCAATACTGAGGCTAATCACCAGTGGATCATATTATTTATTCATAAGTACATGTACATACAATCAAATACAATCAAATACAATCGATGATACAATCAGCTGGGTGGCTGAAGCAGATGTGGATAAAGTGTCTTGCTCAAGGACACAACGCACGCGAGGCTCGAACCCACGATCGTAAGATCAGCAGACCGACGCCTCAGACCGCTCGACCACGCGCTCAACTATGCCTAGGCTATTAATGTACTATATATGAAACGGAAATATCTAAATTGTATCATTGGTTCAAATAAGAGAAGTGCGACAATGACACCATTTAATTATAATAGAGAAGTTGTAACACCGTGGTAGTTGTGGGAAGTAGTTCTGCAATACTACAATATACTACGGTACCGTTTATAGCATACTAACATCATGGTAAAGCTATCAATTGGTAAATTTAGTTTCATATACTAACGTCGCCCGTCATAGGTAGTGCCTATTTCATATTATTCAATTAGGGAGTAGAAAATATAAATCGGTCCTAATACCGTCTAACAGGCGATAAAGCTAGTCCTGTCAACCAAAACAATTGTTTCTTGCGGCCATCTTGGAAAATGGCTGCCATTTGTTAATCCAGCGGCTTTTTAATGGCAGACCTTCTGGAATGACAAACAATTGACTACTGCATTTGAAAATCATAGTGGCGTTATGTACCACAGGGGGGTGGGGGAGGGGTGGGAGAGTTAGTTATTGGTGGCCCAAAGACTAGTAAGTTAGCAAATGACTATTTACTTTGGATGGTGAACAATACGTGGACAGGTTTGGGCTGTAACTGGAGAAATAACATTGTAATCGCGTTGGCAATCAATATAAACTAATGAATGCGCTCGTTTTGATATGGGTCCTCAGTTTGTAAGTACATGTATATCTGACGGTGGTCGCCAGACAGGATAAGTTTGTTTTCTTTGAGTATTCAGGTTTCACCCAAAATAGAAAACATACAGACGCCTCCGTCTACGCCGACTACACTTGTTCCCGCGTTTGTTTGTAAGTGTTGTATAAATAATTATAAATAAAGTTTAAAATAAATATTCGCAATATGATTAAATAATACTGATTTTGTTATGCGTTATCTAAAAAATACCGGTCGTATGGTTATTTAATGTCAAATGTCAGGGCACAAGTCATCCATATAATATTATAAAAATCATTTGCAATATGCCCATTTGCATAAAAAATAAGCGACAAAATCACTACGTGTTTCCTTGAAGGAAACCGAAAAAAACAGACAACTTTCTGAACGACTATGAAAACAACTATACGATTCTGCCACGCGTATCCAACATTACGTATTTGTGAGCCACAATTAGTAAAGCGTACGGCTATAAATAGGACAACTTATTGCAATGACGCAACGATTTCAAGTGTCAAAATCCGACGAGACGTTGGTTTTAAGCGTAACTTTGCGACGTCATTTTCAGGCTTTCATGACGTTGTCATTAAGGCTGGTTTTCACAGAGCGCGGCCCATATATATTTGACTGCATGTTTGGAATGTGTTCAATCACATTAACATTCAATATTATCGAAACATTTCCTATTAATCGAAACACTTTCCAAGTGTTCAAATAACATTTTGCATGGTAGCTCGTGGTTTCCAAGAAAACAGGCGCGCAATTACGGGTGTTCTCTTCACGGTGTATTACTTGTAAGGAGTTGATTACGGGTTTTCTCTCAAAGCGAAACCCATGCAAATAACTCGCAAGAGTGTAGCACAGTTATTATACTGATGCTCTATTTAAAATAATATGTATGGGAACGAATTGACTATGAGTATGAAATGACCAATCTTTGTACGAAATGACGAAAACAAAATTGTATGGTATGTGTGCGAATTGACAAAAAAAGAACTGGGTATGAAGTTACCAAATCGGGTGTGAAATTGTATAGGGACGAAACGGTGAGGGTACGAATTGGTCAGGTACCCCTGCCATTATGTGTGCCTCGACGGGTAAATCTTCGGAATTTAACTTATAATATTTATTTTTACTTTTAGTAGCATAAGTAAATGTAAATGTAAATATAAGACAAAGCTATGTTGATAATCGCAGGTAACAGCAGATAGTTATCAATATAAAATCAATTGATACCAAATATAACATATACACGATGGTTATCAGGGCCGTAACCAGGAAGCCAAAAACGAGGAGGCGGGGGTCATGCCCGCACCCCTCCCCACACACGGAGAGATATTTACGAGTATTTATTATAAAATCTGAAAATACTTACAACATAGCAGATTATGATGACACAGCTCGTTATGAATTGGTACACCTGTGTATACACGGTTTTGTTGAAACTTTCGAATTAACTCGGGTTAACCAGTTCAACTTCAAGTAAAGCTTATTTCCGAATGACAAATGTCGCAATCATATTTGTTTTAGTCCTATTCTATCACACCGTTAAAAACTAAGAGACACATACGTTAATATTATGAAAATGAGACACTTTTTTGAACCACACATTGATTCTCCACTAATGGTGCAAATTCGAAACCTGGAAATAATAATAAATAAATAGAGGATATTCATATTTTTGCAACGAATATGACATATATGTTCATCGAGTGTTGTGAAATGTCCATATTGCACGAGTGCCTAACAGGCATTCGTGAAATATGGACATTTCACACAACGAGTTGTTTATTTCATCGATGAGAACATATGACTTTTATTTATATCGCATAACTATGTATTCCATGGGTAGGTATGTAATAAATTGATTTATTTGGAACCTCAATGTATACACAACTAGAAATAATGCTTGTAAAACATGGATATGCCCCCATGCCCCCTACTGGACTCTAACTAGAGATTGTGTGTCAAACATGTCTTTTTTTTTAATTTACACAAATTTCAAAGTCATTTGAGAAAGCCCTACACACTTGTTGACGTAAACAAATGGCTAATTGTTTCAGCACAATATCGAGGGTCACAAATGTCATGTCATTGGTGGTGTGATTGCATCACACATATGCATGTGAATGAACTGTCCAAATATTATATGTGTGACACATGTTCAGGTGATTCAAGTGTCCAAGTATTGAAGCAATCGTTTATCGTAATATTGACGATATTGCATGTTGGAATAACCTGAAGATAATGGCCTATGACAAAATGTAAAACGTGTATATAGTGCGTAGGCACAACTGATTATAAGGTTTTCCTATTCTAAATATTTGTATTGGCCCTGAAAAGGGCATTCTGTCTGGATTGTCTGATTTAAATTTGCTGTTGATCATACACGATCACTCTTTTAATATTATTGTTCATGGCCATCACAGTCCCGTGACCCACCGCTTCTACACGTCAAGAGAAATCTGTGTGTAAACCTTTTACTGGGTTTTCCAGGAATCGCAAATGATGGGGCTGGATCTCGTCGGTTCTCCTCATCCCAGTCTTCTTGCTGTGGTTGTGCACTCGTTCTCTCATCAACCCAGTTTTCTGTAGACTTCGACATCGTGTTCGAGTAATGTTCATACAGAACGGTGTAAGGGGTTCATATAGCATGTAAACGGATTAAGCTTTTAACCAATCAGGGCACTGATTACAGTATCCTAGTACAGGTGATGGAAAATGAACACGGACCATAGATAATGCACCATTTGTTCTATTCAGAAGAAGACGTATATCATTCATATTCAATCAAAGTATCAATGTCCTGTAGCCGTATGGTACAGTATTACAATTATCAACAATGCCACATTTTGTGTACACAGACCTAAATGTCTTGCTTTGACATTCATTCGTTACTGTTCTGTTTGCATGTCTCCTGATTTTACATGCATAGACAACTTTCTCATCGGTACATCGATCCTCTGCACATTGAACATATGTATCAAAGTTCACCACTTGACTTGTGTTGTAATCGAGTGTCAGTCTTTTAACTTTGCATTGGGATTTCATAAATAGCACACACTACGAACATGTGTAATCAATAAATAGCACATACTACAAACATGTATCCAATCAGTTAACGTAGCACACATACTACGAACATGTATTTAATAACCTAACGTAGTATACGAGGGAAAATAACGACATAGTACATAATTTTCTTTAACATAATAAACGTTTTTTAGAACATGATAGACAACAATACGAAAGATATAGTCACAAGTTAGAACGACGTGGTCAAACATCGGCAAGTAAACTCCACTTTTCTAAATATAGTCTACGGGTAAATACGCATAAACGGGCAAAGAAATTCGAAACGATAGGTTCATTTATTAGAACGAATGTCTCAAAAAATGGAAAATTTAAGTACGATTTTTAGAAAGAAGTATCACAAATCGAAAAGGTAAGTACAATTTTTAGAACGAAAGCGTCAAAATTCGAAACATCAAATAGTTTAACGGAGGTCTCCAATCGACGACGACGGGGATATCTACTAACATGACGTCGTCAGTCGGAATATTTACGGACCCTACACGGGAATCATCAGGATCGTCACCGTCCTTCAGCATGGAGGCGAGAATTTCTGCCATCATAGAGTCGTCTACTTCGTCGTCGGCCGTCGTTTTCAAGGGACAAAGTACAACGTCCAGGGGAACGGTGTGCATACAGTCATCCAATCCCGCCCTCTCTCTATAGGGTAGTGGGTTTTTCTATATGTTTAATCATTACCGCCATCTTGAAGCATAGCAGATGCCTGCTTAATCACTTGTTGTGTTACAAGTAATGATTTCTATTTGCTTGCTGAACCGATGTTCCGATGGGTCTATTTATAGCCACTGTGTTTCTAACGGTTTCTACTGGTTGTTGACAGGAACAAAGGGCACAGGGTCATTCAGGTAGTACATTTAAATGTACCGCCCTTTCAGACGCAAGTGTGCTTATACTCGGTCACGGTAGAGTTATTAGCTATTTGTGTACTAAGTACATGGCTATTCAATGTATATAATAACAAAGACAGTGTGGCTTTCAAGTTTGTATATTTTATATGTGAATGTATTATGTACATTACATAAGTATACATTCAGAACAATGCAATCAGACAAAAACATATACAACTTATGTACATTGGGTTAACCTCGTTCGGGCTATTGGTCAACAAAATAGCCTAATATCCATAGGGATAAGACACATACGTCTTCAATTCATTAACACGTTTATCAAAGACTAACCTGTAGTCATTCCTCTCACTCTTAATGACTATCTGTGCAGTATCTCTTACTCTACATATTTTATGGGCATCCACCACCGATACTGTCGCATCGTGGCGCTTTGTGACAAAGTTTGTCAGAACATCAAAATTCACATTTAATTTGTTTTTGCAGCTAAGAGTAATGCCTCTTATTTTACAAGGCGTAATATTTCCATATTTGTCCGGTTTTTCTAATCGATAGGCAAAGTTTTTGGGGCCCCCAGTGACAAAGGTCAGGATGAGGTTCGTTGGAACTTCATCCGTCAGGTCACAATATCTTTTGTGGTGAAGACGACAGAGTCTGTTTCTGCATATAACGCCCTGGACCCTAATTGTTCTAGATACGAATACAACTTCAATCTAGCTTGAGTAGTGGTATATGCTGCAATGACGACATTGGTTTTGGGGTTCGAGTCCACAACGTTCTATTTATATCTCCATCTCATTTCAACGAATTGATCGGAAACGTAGTTTACTTAGGTTATTTCTTCTTTGTCCGACAACTGGTCGAAATAAACTAATGGATCGTCTACCATGTCTACCTGTACCATATTGGATCCTTGTCCAAATTTGCCTCAGAAGGAGTTTAGCATAAGCTTTGCCAACGCCCTCAGACCGGGGTTATTTTTTATTGCATTATACTCTAAATGTATACCCTTCTTCTGATGATAAAGCTTAATGTATTTATGTCAGTCATCGTCAGTCTTACACCAATCAGGTCATCCGCTGGCATCCTACTTCAGTTTCAGGAATGTGTTCCAAAGGGGGAGTTAGTAAGGCTTCACTTGTCCCAATAACACATATGGATGAGGCACCGGAGGTGGTACAATGCCTGTCTGAAAAGGAGGTAAAGAAAGGACAAAACGATGAAACTAATTGTTATGTTCACAATACTCTATTAGTTAGGAAAGAAACGGTCGAAGATGTGATCATAAACAAGGACCTAGACACAAATGAACAAGGGCAGTTACTCGAGATGTGCAGTAAGTATGTGGATGTGCTAAGTGATGTACATGTACCAGGAAAAAACAGATATCATACAACAGGAGATAAATGTGAGTTTGGACAAATAAATTGTTTAAGAAGCCATATCCACTACCCTATGCTATTAGGGAGAAAGTTATAAATGAATTAGACAGTATGATACAGGCTGGCATAGCTGAACCTTCAAAACGTGCTTGGGCTGCTCCAATAGTTATCGTTCAAAAGAAAGACAACACAATACGATTTGGTGTTGATTACAGAGGTTTGAAGGATCAAACCATTTTTTATCCACAACCTGTGCGAAATTTTGAAAGGTTAAAGATAGCAGTAACAACTTATACAGTACTTCGCAGTCCAGACTTCAACAAGGAGTTTATACTACAGACATATAATAGTGACAGAGGAATAGGAGCAGAACTTCTACAAGAGGTAAGTGGAGCCAGACATGCTGCACTGTATATCAGTAAGAAACTACTACCAAAGGAACAGGTATACAGTACGGTAGAGAAATAATGTATGGCATTTGTGTCAGTCATAACATTAAGTGAGTATTTGTATGGGAAAACGTTCACGATAGAGACAGATCATTATCCCTTACAGTGGCTGAACAGAATGAAAGGACAAACTCAAAGACTACTACGATGGAGCATTATACTACAGGAATATAGGTATGAAGTGTTACATATTGCGGGCACAAAGAACACGGGAGCCGATGCATTGAGCAGGAATGTTGAAAACACATGTTAATATAAATTTGTTACAAATTAGATTGATACATATAAATATTTATCACGGCATTGAAAGGAGGTATGTCACAAATTGATATAACAGACTGGACTATCCCTTTCAGGTCATCAGGTTTGTACCCTTAGGCAGGTATGCAGGACAGTAAAGGTGAGTATATGTTGGGCTTATTGGGTGAGCGGATTAGTAGTTGATTGACTGAGTTAGATACAGGTAATTTGGTCAGTTTGGACATAGCTTTTGTGGTGAAAACACTGATAGGGAATGACCAAGTTCTGGGTCTGAATAAAAGTGAATTTATTATAAATTTGACAATGTGGTGGGAAGTTGATACGATGTACATGGAGACATAGAGTGAATATAGACTTGTATTACGACGGATGTTGTGGTTACCGCCAGTGTAGGAATAGCTGTCGTGGAGAGGTAAGTGTACTGTAACTGCAGGGAATACTTTGTGAATTGTGTGGAAGTTTACTGAAATACGGAAGGGGTGATGATTAGATAATTATACATGGGCGTACAGGTGAAAATGGGTGTGTAATTGCAGATCGGGTAGCTGATATGGAACCACAATTCGTAATGTGGAACGACTGACGAGTGTCAATATGGGGAAGCCAATCCAGTCCTGCTTGATCTGTGTTTATCAGTAGTAGGGTGATACAGAAAGTAGCAGAATCAGGATCGACCGCTGGATTACTGTTGGACTAAATCTTGTATCCTTTAGCATGTTTAGTTAATTGATTTATAAACAAACTATGTGTGTGGAGTGGTTACAGTATTATGTTGGCATATAGTCAAAGTTGGAAAAGGGTATCTAGGCAGGTATACATCGTAGAAGAACGTAGAGAACATATGATTGCCGTAATAGAGACAACTGAAGACTATTGACATGTGATTTATGTGTTTTGAAAGAATTATAAGAGACGATATCATTTTTTTTAATATCAGTGACTCGGTGAATAAAATGTTGAAGCGTTGTTGTTGTAGATATAACTGATAATTGCAGTGTTGATATGTGGAAATAATAGACAATTATTGACATTTGATAATTGTAAAATGGAGTTACTGGGGTACTAAAATGAATCTATTTCATTTCCTAGTCTTTTGTACATATTATACCTCTTGTCTATCCTATCGACATTACTATTCTAACTCTATCTTCCAACATTGGGTAGATGTTGTCGGTTTATTTAGTAAGTAAACAAAACAAAATTAAACATAAGCATCATGTGATGTATGTATAGAACCCAGAACATTACATCTGATAGTCCAAAAATATATTTCGCACATATTATGGAATTTCTGTAACATACAATTAATAAAAAAACATGAATAAATGTTGCGATGATTTCATAACATATTTTTGTTTTTGTTATCAAAGTAATTATTTAACAAATCAAAATGACTGTAAAAATCAAAATTATTATGCATGTCTACCACAATAACACCATTAACTTAACGTGTCTAATCGTCAGTACAACTTCTTTATGGTGTTTCATTATTGAGACATTATTGATGCGGAGCTATGCTACATGTACTAATATGGGATTTGACAGAGAGAAACAAAAACTAATAAGATCCCCTCTCATCGATGTTTGACAAGAGAATAGATACATAAATAATCAATGATAGTGTCAATACATCCCTAAACTCACTCAATAGCTCATGTACCTGCTGTTTCTGCTCTTGGTCAAGTTCTTTCGATACAACTACATCTCTATAGGATTCCTTCTCTACCAATGGAAACAGTAATGGTCCTATTTCTTCCTGCCTCTGTTCCATATTTCCTCTTACCTCTTCTTGTAAATCTTTCTCCGAGTCTTCAATCACATCTACAAACATAGCTGCACACGCTTGCATTTCTTCTCCTCATCTGTATTTACCATTTCAACTGCTCCTGCTATCACTGGTTCTTGGTCTTCGACTGGCCTCTCGTTGAATATCTTCAACATGTTTGCATGGAATATTTTCTCCTTTCCATTCATGTTTACAATGTAATCCATCTCATTCCTTACCAGTTTCACTGGGAACGGAACGGTCCTTTCCACTTCATCAGTAATGTGTAGTTGTTAGTAGGTAACAATATCAAGACCCGCTGCCAAACTTTGAACTTTCTATCTTTGGCTTTACTGTCAAAATACCTTTTGTAGTACTTAGCAGCATCTCGTAGGTTGTTCTGAGCTAACTGACAAGTGTCTTCCAACCTTTGTTTCAAGTCTATCACGTACTGGTAAGTTGTCTGAACCTCACTATCAACTGATCGTTTTGACCACAGCTCTCTTAATACCGTCATTGGTCCACGAACAGTCCGACCATATAGCAACTCAAATGGTGAGAACCCACTACTCTCCTCTCTGTACGCGAACAACACTGCCCCTATATACTTATCACAATCCTTTGGCCTCTCTGCGCTCATCTTACGTAGCATGCTCTTCAGTGTCCAGTTAAATTTCTCTACTAGACCGTTGCACTGCGGGTGATAAGGGGTTGTTGTTACCGATTGAATGCATACTAATCTATTTACCTCTTTCATCATACCTCCTGTGAACTGTGAACCTCTGTCTGATAGAACCTCCTGGGGAACAACTACCCGACTAATCATATCTACCATTGCCTCTGCGACCCTCTCCGTTTCTATAGTAGGTAGTGCTACCGCCTCTGGATATCTTGTTGCATACTCGACCATAGTTAAAATGAAACGGTTACCTTTCTCTGATGCTGGGAAGATGGGTCCTATGATATCTACTGCCACTCGCTTGAAGGGAGTGTCCATGAGTGGCATCCTGCCTAGCTTTACCTTAGTAATTCTTCCCTTCGGTACTGTTAACTTACACGGCTTACATGACTGACAGAACCTTATAATGTCAGTTTTACAACCTGGCCAATAAAACTCCGAAATGATCCTATCAGTGGTCTTACGTGTTCCCAAGTGACCCGCCATCATTGTCTCGTGACCCAACTTCACTACCCCAGTCCTAAGTGTATTTGGCACTACAAGCTGATAGTGTTTCTGCCCATCTCTACATTGGAACCGCCGATACAATGTGCCTTCGATATATGTCCAGCTGGTTTCACCTGATCTTGTTTGTTTCACGATTTGATTTTTTTTGCATTTTCTCTACATTTGTCTAACGTTTCATCCTTACCTTGTAACTCTCTAATCTCTTCTGGACTTTTGTTCAGACAGACCTACAATCTCTGGTACTTTTAACTGAGGATATTTCTTCTGGGCCTTATCGTACTGTACTCTAGTAATTACAGCCTGTGTTACTGCTTCCAATTCCTGTATATCTACTTTCTCACCTATTTCTGAAACTGTACTTGCTGTTGTCTCTACTGCAGTAGGGACTTTACCCACTAGCAAGTCGCAAAGAGGACTATCCATGACCCAAACCTCCACCGTGCCCTGTAAGTATGGAGTATCTATGTGAATTCTTGCAACTGGAACCACAATGCTTTGCCCATTTATCATTCTACATTCCACCTTCTTGTCTAACATCGCATCGTCGTAGACTAGTTCCCGTTTCACTACAATGCCATTACAACCCGAATCTGACAACACATTCACTAATCTCCCATTGACCAATCCAGATACTCCCATGGTATGGCCACTAGCTATCCTTCATAAGATACCTCGAGCTAAGATACATGCTCTCATTAAACCACATCGACCTCCTCTTCGACTATTGTCCCGATACTGACCTCTGCCTCGCTGTGATCCATTTTCCCATCCACGACCTCGTGACATTGGCCCATTACCTCTTCACCGACCTCTTACCGGTGGTTCAAAACCATTCCCACGACCTCTTGATGGTGTTTCGAAATTATCGAATGACTGGTAATACTCACCTACTTCCTGACCCATGACTGATGCACCCCTGTGTCGTCCTGGACAATCTCGTGCAATGTGACCGTTACGTCCACAGGCAAAGCATAATATGTCACCCGGTCTACATGTATTCCGGTTCGTCTGTGATGTCTGACTATCTCTATTTGCACTTACCCTTTGGTTATCGTGACCCCGTGATCCTCTTGACACAATGTTGAAAGCTCCACCTCTGTCATCAGCATATCGGTCCGCCTGTCTCGTCATGTCACCAAAACTTTGTATATCACGTTCTTTCAGAAAAGTTGCTAAGTCCTTACCACATGTTTGTAGGGACTGATCCCGTAACAAGAAATCCTGTAATTTGTCAAAACTGTGCTCTACTTTACCCAAGTCTAACAATTTTGTATGGTAGCTCTTCAACCTCTCCCCAAACTGCTCAAAGGTCTCCCCTCTCTCTGGTTTACTTTCGCTTACCTTCTTCAGTAATGCTTCCTCTGTCACCTCAAACCTTTCAGGGCTGCTGTTAAACTGTCATAACTTAGGGACTGTTCTGGGGGAAGCCTGGCGTACACCTCAAGTGCCTTACCTTTTATTAATGAACTCACTTGTATTCCATATATATCTCTCTTTTCTGTAACACCTGCATTCTACAGTCATACTGAAACTTTTCCATAGACAACTGCAACTCTATCTATACTCGATCACGTTCTTCCTTTTCTGCTGTTCTAACTATTTTTTCTAACTCTAGTTTCTCCTTGGCTGATTGCATATGTGCCTCTCTGTCAGCTTTATCCTGTTCTAGCTTACATAATCTCTCTAACCGTTCTACTTCTCTACACTCTTTATCTATCTCGAACTGCGCTAGCTTCACAACCCGTTCAGCGTCTACTGCAGATAATCGTACCCTCTCGTCTGCTTCTAACCTTAACTTTTCCTCGTCTAACTTAGCTACTCTATCCTCCTTCTCTGCCTGTAACTGAGCTAACTTTAACCTTTCTTCTATTCTACTTCCCTTGCATCTTTATCTGCTTCTCTCGTCGTCTCCAATCTAATCTGCCTCTCTCTAGCATGTTCCTCTTTAATAAATGTAAATAGTGCTTCGACTTTCATACCTAATCCTTTACCCACTGCAGACAACTCCTGGATAGACGACATGGTCGCTGGCAACTATTTCTATGCTAGATTAGATGTCACTTTCAAAAATTGATCGCACACTATGGTCACGATGACAGAGTTGTGGTGTGAAGAAAAAGCCGTGGTATGCTGTTTCACCGTGACGTGTGATCAGTGACACTGGATATCATTCCAGTTGTGTCTGTTTGCTTTAGCTACGTGACTAGTCAACCTACCTATCTACCCTCAGATTTTAGTAGATACCAAACGCACCCGAAAGCCCACATGTAACCCGCTACTTATAATAGCCTTGATATACGTATGTAGCCGAGAACTACCCCACTTCTGACACCAATGTTAGAGCCCGGATGCGATACATACACTCGGTGTTTGTGGACTGCAATCAGAATATGCCATTTGTAGTCAAACAGTAAATTTGTGCACAGAATTCTTCACGAACTTCATATAACAGAATGACGAAGACTATACATATTTCATGAATGAGTTGCGAAGGAAAACAAGTAGTACAGAATTACGAAACCATATATCACCTTCTTCTACATTGTCTGAATTCAATTGGATTTAGGATATTGAGCCAATGTTTTCTTCTTCATGTATTTATGTACAATTATGTTATTTACAGCATGTATTACACTATCCAGAATTCACACACACATACACACCATTCATACATATCATACAGCCATATCACAGATATAATACAATTTAGTCTGTTTATACTTCACTATTGTCACAAGTAATTCTCATTGAAATTTGTATTTCCAGATGCTAGCACTATATATCAAAATACATGTAATTTAATCCCGCACCAGTCACAGTTCCTGTGAATGTTTGATATACATGTACATTAAATTGTACCCAAAGTGACCCCCTTACTACTATCACCACCTATCACCACCATTAAATGTCCCACATACGTCCAAGTCCACGTCCGAAGTAAATGTTTTACATACATGTGCTTCAATGACTGAAGTATAAGTATGCCCCAGCAGTCACCAATATTTAGTTCACTGCTGTCTATTTATATCGCCGCTGACGTCCCTATAATGCCGTTCTTCGCGAGAGTCACGTCAGGAAACCTCAATAAATATATCCAACTGTAGATAGGCGATGCATCTGCGTGCATCGTAGATCGCTATCTCTAATATCCGCCACCTCTAATATCCGCCACCTTCTCGACTCTTCTATCGACTACATTTATGGATCCCACTCTAGCTACTCAAATGCCCTCTGGATCGTCCATCCGCTGAAATTATAGAACGAGTCCAATATCCCATTTGCCTCTCTACTACTCCATGCGACGCACAATATTCCACGGGTATACAATACAGAGTACCTATTTACTATGTAATTAAACATACCTGATCATCTTCCATCAGCATGAAATAATCCAATGAGATTTTATGTATTTCTCCCTCTCTCTCTCTCTCTCTGACCAAGCTGCCAGATATGTCTATTCGCAAAACCATCTCTCACAAACATCCAACACACACTGTTCTACAAGATTTAAACTCACTTGCGAACTACCCACAAGTACTAAAATAGCTCACTGACCACGGATTATCCTTGACCAGTAACAAAAGATTTCCATTCAATCAAAATTGGTCATTTACCCCCAGGCCCCTGTTGTACCTTGTAAGCTAATCCTACAGCACATATCCCACATTCTCATTACATATAGAAGAAGAAGAAGAGTTTATTGACATAAACTATGTACAGTTTCTAGTCATAATAACTTGCTCAATTTCTAGCAATATATGAATAACATGATAGGTAATGAGTGAAACATGATATTAGTTGCATGAGTTTGAAGAAGTAAGTATTTTGAGGGTGGAAATTGCTTAACAACTGTTCATAAATTGCAAAATTATATACTATTGCTGAATTATGATCCTCACCAGCCTAGATCGCTATATACATTTGTATTTCTCTGCGACAGATAGCTGGCAAATACTAATAATCTATTGTGGTGTTCAAACATTGCACATGAGGTTATGAGGCCATTCACATCCATCTATCAACACGTATTGGCATATAGATATACATGTTCATGGACTTGGGTTACTCCATAAACGATAAGGACATTCGCCTAATTCTATAAATAACATATTTGAACCAGATATCTATTCATCGGTACTTTGTGCTAATATTCATTTGGTACAAATGAATTTGAGAAATCGGTGCATATTGTCTAGACAGATGTGTGAAGACAATGAACTATTCGTATGTGAATATAATGTAATTTACCTTTAGTCTGAGCCTTCTCACTATTGTAGCATGTACATGTACTAATTTTTAACGAGATGCGTACATACCCTACAATTACCTCTCACATATATACAACACTTTGAATGCCAATACAGGGCTCACAATCCACCTGTCCGTTGCTAATAGATTACTGTGGTCATCAGCATCAGAAAACACACACATAGCGATTCTTATTACATGAGCATTCCTGACACGTTTTGACATCGTCATTTTGACTTTAGGTATGGTACATCATGGTATATGCTTATTGTATTGAATAATTGTATACTATTGGCCAAAACATGCATACCAAAGTCGATTCTAACAGACGAAGACTTAAATACCATCAACTCTTTAATAAACATATATCTTAGCAATTCCGAGTATGTTAAAGAGCTAGATGCTAGACAAAATCGTTGATAATAATACATGGACCATTGGTGGTAATCTACCCATTAAATTCAGATCCGCTTGGAATATTAACTATATCATATTACCTGTCTGTTCAGGACTGGTAATAGTAATACATTCGTGATATTCATATAAAACAGAGCCGTGAATCCAAAGTCAGTCACGTTTTATTCGGGACAGAGGTTTATTCCTTCACATTTACGTTAAAATTCGTCTCTGTATGCTACTTATCGGAACGAAAACGGAAGCGTAAAAATGCAACCGTTGTTTGCGGAAGGAAATTTATTCTGTATCCACAATGTGGTTGGTACCGCCGTACTTAGGCCATAGTTCACTACGTAGTTCTGATTTTTTAACTTTTCGCTTGTATGCTGGTATACATTTCCTTTTATTTTACGAAAATGTAATGCCGCATGTGATGATTCTACGCATCGATGCAGTAACTTGTTCGTTATTGCAATCGATGATACCTAAATAACATTGTGTCGCAGAAATTGATTGATACGAATTATTAGCTTTACACCGTGTTGTATCGTGTTGCGTGTCCCGCCACGTTACACTCGTGCGGTTAATGGTTTGAGTTTTTGCCCGTATTTTTCAGTTTTTGCGCGTACGTTTCAGTCTCTTTTCGCGTATGTTTCAATTTATGGACCCGTCATTTCGGTTTCTGACACGTACGGTTCTGTTTTTGCCGTTATACGCATAAATTCCCGTAGGGTACGTGCCGGTATTTTTACCCGACGTTTCGGTTTTTGACACTCGCGTTTCAATTTTTGACACTCGCGTTTCGAATTTTGTCCGTATTTTTTCAGTTTGCGCGCTTACGTTTCAGTTTTTTTACGCGTATGTTTCAATTTTTGGCACGTACGGTAGAGTTCACTATGGCTACGAATCGTTTATTGACAGCAAACTTTATATTTCAATGTTAGAGCCATTTCTCATACACCATGCTATATCGCGCGTGAAACAATCGTAATGATAGTAGGCAATATTTGTCCACAGAAGGTACGAATCATTATCCGAAGAAACGTATGCTCATGCCAACGTGTCATTAAATAAACCTTTCATTTATCAGGGGACACTCGTGCTGAACGGACATGGAGGAATATTTAAGGAAAATATATTATGATCCGGGTCATCCAGCGAGTTTTGCAGAAACTGTATAGATTTGTTAAAAGTGAAGGCAAATTCAATATCGGTATGCACAGAATCAGAAAGTTCCTACATAATCAGGAAGCATACAGTCTACAAAGAAATCACGTGGTCAGTGCTGGCATAGACGATCTGTGGATGGCAGACTCGATCGATATTGTGAAATTCGCATCATTCAATGATGGGTACGAGTACATTCTGCTGGTGATATATACATTCTCCAAATACGCGTGGCTACGTCCTTTGAAGAACAAGACTGGAAATGATGTGGCGGATGCCTTCGAAGACATCTTTAAGGCATCTAGACGTGTACCAGCGAAACTTATAACAGATAACTTATAACAGTGTGTTATCCTCTTATAGTTGGTAATACCTATATCAATAATTAGCTCTATTATAGGCATACAATGTATTTTGTCCATCAACATATGGGCCGCGTCATGCGAAAACCGGGCTTGATGACAAAAAATTCATTTTTCACTCTTTTTCATATTCTGAATACCGCATCTTTTAAAAGTCATTTACCACAAAAAATATCAATGTATCTCAATTATTTTTCATGTTACATGTATTTTTGTAACACGTGGTAGAATCGCAAACGACGTTTTAGCTCAATGACGTCGCAATTACGACGTTAACATTAACGGGCGACTTCAACGTCAATAAGAACGTTTAAGCGTAATGGAGTAGTAAACGAATAGGCCTGCCATGTAGGTTGATTTTAAGTAGTGTATGTATAATTGTATACTATTAGTGAATAATTGACAAACGACACGTAATAACCTTGGGCAAAGTCAACATTATCTTGTGTGTACTTTTTGCACAACTACGAATGCCAAAAATATATGAGCCGCGCCGTGCGAAACCCTGGCTAATGACAACATTTTCAGTTTTTAGGCCAAGACAAAGTATGAAAATAATGTTTATGGCTCGTGTTGCAGTTGCTAATGTAACGTTATGTTTTGGATTGCGGCCCAAGTAACGTAATTTCGTATGAATAATTTTCAAATAAGGCAGAGTGAGGCGTTTCCCTCTTGTTTGCTGCTGTCTGAAATATTTTGGGGAATAACAGCGTCATCATTTAACATTTCGTATGCGACGACATATTTTAAAGCAGACAGTAGGCCGCTTATAACATTAACTTTGTGACAAAACACGATACCGGGCAGATTTGGTAGCGTGATACCTTATAATTGTCGCCATGTGTCTTTCTTGAGGATCGCATTACCATCTCCTGATCTACACTATTATGCAGTCAAGTGATAAACTGATGATTTGATACTACACAAGCAATTTCGACTACAAAAGCAAGTTTATAACCATCACATTTCCAATTAATATCTTGATGCATTTACTTTAAATTCAATACAAACCCCGGATATTTATGTCATTATATAGCTGCGTGTCTACCTCCATTTATGATAAAATGAGTGGCATTAAATGGCATAAAATTCGCTAAGTACTGGATATAAATGTTCAAAAGTCTCAATTTACCAAGATAATATATGGTAATATCGTTGGCGTACACTAGGTTGTTCATATTTAAGATTATTTAGGAATCAAAGTGCAGTGTTAGCGAAGACTTCGCTGATATGTAGCCAGTTAAATTATGAGTTCACCATTTTGAATTCATAAGGACAACCGACGAAAAAGAGTAAAAATGTCAAAGAACGACAGTTAGGCGACAATGTACAGCGCCTGAAGCATTTCTAAGTCATTGATGCTGCGAGGAACTCGTGCAAGTATCCTTGCTATAATATTTTGTCACGACACCATGGCCATAACGTCAAACATGTATTCACGTTCAATGACGTCACAAGTACGTGACGTCAAGTCATGACGTCATAATATGTGTACCGAGGTACAAGGTATCGCGTCTCATATTAGTGAAAGTTTCAGTAAGTTATAATTTTCCGTTTTCTGTTCACACTTAATGTTAACGGACACCAGTAAACGAAAATGGGAGGGCAAACTTATGAACTTTTACGGCGACGCTAGACAATTTGAAACGGCGTTTTTCCGACGTCGTTTACCGCTTTTCATGACGTTGTCATTAAGCCCGGTTTTCGTATGGCGCGGCCCATATATAGACAGTACACTTAATATCAAATCAGTCATAACCATGTAATTGTATAACTTGCATAACATTAGTTGTATCATGTTTAGTCACATGTAGTGTACACTGTTGAAGGCACCGTTGTATTTACTATGGTGTTTAATGTCGCTATGTCTTCCTCTTTGGCCATCACATGGTATATTGCTCTACATTTCAGGTCAAGAATTCCGTGCAAAGAAAGTGCAGGATTTAATGCAGAAGACTGGTATCAAATATTTTCCTACACAGAACGAAACAAAAGCAAGCACGAGTGAACGTGCCATTTTGACAATACAAATGAAACTGAGTCGATATTTCACATATAAAGAGGCGTATAGTTATGTTATTGTTCCTATACAACAACAAGTGGCCGATAGTTACAACAACATGTATCACCGGACCATTGGAACAACGCCAGCCGACGTAAAACATAGTAATGAAGAAGAAGTTCGCCTATCAACCTAATTTTGCACAGAATAGTAAGACAACTAAGCCAAAACGTTACAAATTCAAAGCCGGAGACTATGTCGGAATAACCTATCTCAAGAACGTATTTACACGGGCATACAATCAAACTTACAGTGGAGAACTATTTAAAATACATAAACGTTACTTTAGAGGCAAGTTGCCAATATACAGACTACATGACATGCAGCGGGACCAGATTAAGGGAACTTTTTATGAAAGCGAATTACAAAAAAAAGTTGATATTATGCCCGACCAGTTGTATAAAAGTGAGAAAATTCTTAAAACCAAACGGAAGGGTAGAAAGAAAGAATACCTTTGTAAAATGTAAATATTATCCCGATAAATTCAATAGTTGGATTAAAACCAGCGATTTACGGTGACATATACGATTCCACTTTGTTCATTATGTACATGCCGTAATTGCATGAAATCATATTGTTTTTTTTGTTTGGTTTAAATACCATGTACTTTGATGTTTTCGTGTAAATACTTTGTGAATAAAATTGTGTACATGTTGTTATTATTTGTTGTTCTCTTACAAATACCATCTAATTTGTGATTGCGAGAGGGTGTGGGTTCCATCCAGCGCCATGGAGAAACAGTGGTACTTGTCTTGCGTGGCGGCCTTTAGCCAGCCCACAGTCAGAATATTTCCAGGGTATTATAATCCCACTTGATGAAATCCCATACAAATCTCTTACAGAATTGTGCTACACCAGCTCCGCAAGATAATGCAAGCAAGTGCCAGTAAACTTTTAGAGTCATACTATGGTGGGGACGTGAAAGTAACGTAATAACCCTTGTCTAGTAAACATGTCTAACGGAGCGATAAATACGTTGCACTATTAAGCGATACCTGTGTTATTTTGCGTAGATCGGCGTCTGCTAAAATTACTACGACAGTACATTCACTTCGCTCTGTCTACATTACTTTTCAAGTGTATCGTCTGCTAATACACTACCATTTAAACCTAATCGACAGAAAGCGCTGTGAAAAACGCTTTTACTGAACGTTAAACCTGAAAGTGTTGTACATGCTTACCTGTATTAACCTGTGCGATGCTCACGGTTCACCGTCTAGTTTAGTAATTAATATAGGAATGAATGGCCTTTTTGTGGAATTTATCGGGGTATAAACTTGGAAAAGTCGCGGGAATACTGGACGAAGGCTGGAAGGCCTCGTCCAGTATTCCCGCGACTTTTCCAAGTTTATATCCCCGATAAATTCCACAAAAAGTCCATTCATTCCTTATAATTCCAGCATTTGAAATAAATTCATCAAGAAAATGTGTTTATTTTCCGTTTTCTTAAGAATTATTTTAACTGCGCCTGACGGTTATGGAAAGTAGTTCGGCGTGGGAGTTTACTGGCATATAAATTTTGGACGGAGACCTGTAACGGACCAATCAAATGTTAGGAAATTGTGTAAATATTTGTGTGCTGGAATTATTTATTATTGGACAAAGTGTAGTTATAAACAAGATATGATTCGGTTACGAGCATGCTCGAGTGAACTGGACTGAACAGGTATTAACATGTTTAACCTAGTCTAACTAACTCAATGTATCTTCTGCTATTTATTCATACGGCCAAGGCAAAGTATGTATTGCTACGTGTTATGCAATATCGTTCTCAACACGAGTACTTTTACTATCCAATATTATACGAGCGTAATGCTCATGTATTCGCGTAGGTACACGACGTGTACCTACGTGCTCGTACACCTACATGGCTTATCGCTATAGAACCTCAAAAATTGACTCCGCATAATCCAAGGTAGCGGAAATGATTAAACATATAGTAAAACCAACTACCCTATATAGGTGCAGCATCGGGGCGGGACAACTGTATAGCTGTCCCTGATCCAAAGAATTGTGATGCAGTATCCCCCTCACAGAAGTAAACCGCGATGCATGGACTTTAGCATAATTTTAGTGGCAAAGTACAGTACATCATATCAGGATATTGTAAATTTGGAACTACGGAGCATCCTGGTATGCTCGTATGTAGGTTGAATCCTGGGCCGAGTCATACATACATTTATGACATTGGTACTCGCGTGCCGGGCTGGGTGACTTGCCGGTCCGTATTCGGGTTAATGTGTGTTGATGGTGTATCATGTGTGGTAGACGCATGTTTAACAACCTATATCATGTGAGCGATAAAGCAAGCGGCTAATGTATAAGTAATTTTGTGGTGGTGTGACACCAATTCAGAATAGTGCAAAATACATAAGATATAACCGTATGAGCTGTAAAATACCAATAAACAAACAGTCGATTTTCTGAACTTCACACACACACACGCACGCACGCACGGACGGACGCACGGACGCACACACGCACGCAAGCACGCACGCACGCACGCACGGACGGACGGACGGACACACGCACGCACGCACGCACGCACGCACGCACGCACGCACGCATACTCGGATTACTGTACATGTACTTGTGAACCATATGGTCACAACCATCGTTGTGGACACACACCATTCCTGCAACACTATGACTATTATTATGCAACATATTTCCATAATAGAAAGTTTCTTAACAATTGAAACATAAATCATAGTCAATATCTACTCGTGTTTAGCAATACAACATCCCGAGTTATGGACACAATCTTGACATTGTGGACACCGTGTCCAGAACTATATAATTATGGGGAGCCGGCTGAGATAAGTGACACAATGATTCATCAACCTAGACATCCGCGCACCGGCTGAGATAAGTGGCACAATGATTTCGAGCAGTGTAGTCCCTACACACCCGCGCCGTCTGACCATGTCCTATACTATATAATTATGGGGAGCCGACTGAGATAAGTGGCACAATGATTGCGAGCAGTGTAGTAACTCATAAACCTACACATCCGCGCCGTCTGACCATGTCATATACTATATAATTATGGGGAGCCGGCTAAGATAAGTGACACAATTATTGCGAGCAGTGTAGTCCCTCATCAACCTATTATAAGTGGCACAATGATAGCGAGCAATGTAGTCCCTCATCAACCTACACATCCGCGCCGTCTGACCATGGCCTATACTATATACTTACGGGGAGCCGGCTGAGAGAAGTGGCACAATGATTGCGAGCAGTGTAGTCCCTGATCAACCTATTATGGGGAGCCGGCTGAGATAAGTGGCACAATGATTGCGAGCCGTGTAGTCCCTCATCAACCTACACATCCGTGCCGTCTAACCATGGCTTATACGATATGCATACATCATATTCATGTCCGCAGTTGCATAACTCGTTAGATTGTGTCTGCTCTCGGCGGAGACTGACAGGATATTTAGCAGACTATTAGCAGACTATTAGCAGATTATCTATGGTCACTTTGTCCCAAGTTAATGGACATTAAGCATCATTCTCAGTGTAGTGGGAGAGATAGCAGAACAATCGTGCAAATGATGATACAAGCATCAAATTTGGTACTCTTGTTCTCCAAGTCATACTAATCAAATCTGCCCGACTAGCCAACTGAAAATCCAAGATGGCGGCCATTTTTCAAGATGGCCGCCAAATTAGCCTCCCGAAGTTGACTTTTCGCTCGGAAGTATTTGTAGTTATCCGATTTGCATGATCTAGGTGTGGATTCCTGGGGTTTCAAGCCCGCTGAAGTAGATTATCATGTTTATAAAGCACACTGACACATATCTTTCTCACTTTGTAACTTTGTTTATGATTTGTATACGTTTGCATGGCTATGGTGTGTATGGGTGTAGTGTTAGAGGTAGTACATTCGTTTCAGCAGTCAGCCACATCCATTAGATAGACTACTGGTACTGGTCCTCACCACTGGCCCAACTCTCATATACTCCAAGAAGATGCTAGTGCACGGCATATGCCACGCCCTGGTAAACTGCTGGCTATATATAATACAGACACATACGGATACGTTTCCATGTGAACAACGATCTATTAGAACCGGGCTTATGCCTTGGTGATATATATTCTGAAATGGTAACCCAGCATTTTAAGTACATTCTGTACATGGACTAACACCGCTGTGAAATTTCGATTTGCTGAATAAATGATAGCGTTGTTATCACGTCCCAGCCATTGCAAACCGACGTCACACATTTTCATAAGTTTTAAGCAATAATCGACGCAGTTTCCGCCGGACTGCCAATGCGCTAACGTCTATATGCGATATTTATCACAAATAGGTTACTTATCAGCTAAAATATATACGATTTCCACAAGTGGTAAAAGGATAATCCCTCGGCTTGTGAATTGACCATGGAAGCGAGTTCTACTGGAAAATCGTGGAACACTAACTGGACCAAGTGCTGCATATGTCAGGAGGTTAAGAAAGAAGATCTTAAGTCCCTCCAGGCCAATCCTACCAGAAGAGGTGATGATGGATATATGAACCTGGCAACGAATATCCCACTGTTTTACTCACTCAATGCCCTACCAATCAAGCTAGACCCTGCAAGACTTGACGAAGGTGATGGGATAGATGAAACATTGAGACAAAAGAAGGCACAATATCATGTGAGTTGCAGGCTACTATTTTGCAACACAAAGTTACACAGAGCTGAGAAAAGATCAACCCCTTCAGGTACTAGTGATGAGGGTGGTAGAAGTAAGATCCCGCGAAATATCCAAGAAGGTAACACTGGCGAAACAAAAGGAGGTGAGCTTAGAGAAGCAATGACAATGCAAGTGAATAAGAGAATAAACGATTGTGCAAAAACACTGAGTGATCGAAAACTCCTCACCAAAGTAAGCGTAGGAGATGTCATAGCACACGAACTGAAATATCACCCTGCCTGCTTGGTGGCATTGTATAACCGAGAACGAGCCTACCTCAAGGTGCAAGAGCAAGAGAAATCACAGGAGCACTTGAAGGAAGCATATCCAATTGCTTTCTCCGAACTAGTCACCTACATGAAAAATACCAGTGATAGTAGAGATCCACTCATGTTGAAGCTTGCTGATTTGACCATGCTTTACAAGCAGAGGCTGGAGCAACTTGGTGTTGAATCGCCTGATGTTCATCCTACTCGACTTAAGGACCGGCTGCTTTTTCACATTCCCAAGCTGCAAGCTCATCGCCAAGGACGAGATGTTCTGCTGGCTTTTGAAAATGATGTAGGCTCAATCCTCTCACAAGCATCCAAGTACGGTGAAGCGATCCATCTAGCGAAAGCTGCTGGAATAATAAGGCGAGACATGCTCCACCAAAAGTCAAAATTCAGCAGCACCTCTCACGACACAGACCTAGAACAGGCTGTACCACCGTCACTGCTGCAATTTGTATGCATGATCGAACATGGTGCAGACATCAAGTCCCAACTCCAGCATGGAGCATCAAAATCTGACCTTTCTATATCACAACTCCTACAATACAACTGCTTTGCCAAATATAAGCAAGGGACGGATGTCCACAGGCATTCCAGGGACCGTGAGCCACCTTTTGCAGTCTACATGGGCCTGTATGTGTTCGCCAAGACAAGGAAAAGACAAATTATTGAAATGCTCCATGAGAATGGGCTAAGCATATCATACGACAGAGTCCTAGAAATATCCGCACAGTTAGGAGAAGCAGTTTTTGCACAGTATGTGGAATATGTCCTCCAGTTTTGAGAAAGCAGTTGTTCACAACTGCAGCAGTGGACAACATAGATCATAATCCGACTGCTACCACAGCTCAAACATCTTTCCATGGTACAAGTGTTTCCATTTTCCAACATCCAAGCACTGAACATGCTGGCGATGAACGTGAGCCGCTCAAACTAGAGTCGGGAATGAAGGTTAAGAAAGTTCCAGACCTTCCAGAAGCATACACCGTTGTATGCTTTGGCAAAACAAATACAATGGAAGTGGCCCGAATATGGAGAGGACAAGTTCGTGATCATGTTCGGTGGACTTCATATAGAAATGGCTGCACTGAGATCGATATGAACATTACTACGCGACAGTGGCTGGACCAGTGCCATTGTTGAAGCAGAGGTGGCCTCATCTGGTACAGCAGAGTCTTACCTGTCTGCATCCAGTGTCACCAGGACGAGAAAAGCACACCAGATCACTGCATGCAGCTTGTACAAACTGATGAAAAGGGCATATCATGATCATCTCTCTGAAGAGTCTAGCATATCAGATATAACCTTCGAAGATTGGTGTGAACAGCGGAGGAAAGAGAGTCCGCAGTTCCAGTTCTGGAGTCTGGTGCTGGACATGGAGCTCACCATATTCACCCTGATCCGCTCATTCAGAGAAGGAGACTTCAACTTGTACCGTGAAGCACTCTCAGAACTGGTGCCTTACTTCTTTGCGAATAACAATGTCAACTCTGCGCGATGGATCCCAATTCACCTACGAGATATGATGTCACTTCAGCAACAACATCCAGATGTGGCCAGGGAGTTTCACAAAGGGAACTTCGCCATCCACAAGTCAAAAAGAGAATTCTCTGCCATTGCGATCGACCACGAGCACAATAATGCAGTGATCAAAGGTGACGGAGGAGTAATTGGTGTGACAGAAGACCCGTCAGCACTTCGTAGGTGGATGGTCGCTGGACCCGAAGTTAGTCGTTTAGTAGCTGGATACGAGGCCATATCTGGTATGAAAGATGCCACCTACAGCAGCAGACACCATGAGCAGACACTAAGTGCCCAGAAATCTTTCTTTGAAAATGTGAAATCACTCTCTGCAGTGATGCAGGAGATGGGCAACCCATTCCAAGAAGAATCAGCCGACCTGCTGGTGCTAGACACGAAGAACATTTCAGTCCCAGCTCTAGCTGAAATGGTAGCTACACATCACCAGCGGGGCAAAGAGCAGTTCCATTCATTCATGGAGGGGCTAGAGGATGAAAGAGAAAGTCCTTTCTATCATCCAATCAAGAAAGACATTGTTTCTTTCTTCAAACAAGAGCAGGCTGAGAAAATGTCTAAGGAGAAAGTTCGACTGTAAGTTATTATCGCGACTGTTCATCTCGTCCCAGAGCAGACAGTGTGACTTACAATAATTCTTCCAGCACGAGAATCAGTCATACCCTGCATCTCTAAGTGACAGCGGCAAGCTTCATACCTGTCAGAAGTCACAGCTGGTTGAAATTCTGGAAGCGCAAGTGAACATCCCAGACAGAGAACCGACGGGAGATGCAATCATCATTGATGGCTCAGCACTTATCAATGCTTTACCTCCACGTACTTCAGAGACATTTGATGACTATGCTAAAGAAGACATCGTCCCAAAGGTGGAATCCTATGGTGCCAGGTACGGCGGGTGGACGTAGTCTTTGATGTGTACAAGAAGTCAAGTCTGAAATCCGAGACGAGGTCGAGAAGGGGGCGAGGAATCAGAAGAAGAGTGACAGGAACGAGTATGACACCAGGTAACTGGCAAAGCTTCCTACGTGACGCCAGCAACAAGACTGAGCTGTTTCATTTCCTTGCGGAAAAGATGTGTGAAGCAGAGACGACAAGCACAGTCATCGTCACAAAGGGAGAAGATGCCATTAGCAACACAATGAAGTCTCTGGATGCTGTGTCCCCATGCTGTCATGAAGAAGCGGACAGTCGCATATTTGTACACGCCAGGGATGCAACCACTGACGGGAGCAAGTCCATTATCATTAAGGCCAATGACACGGACGTGCTAGTCATAGCAATATCTGTACTGCCATCCTTACAGGAACTAGGTCTTGAGAAGATGTTGATTGCATTTGGCCAAGGAGCCAAACTGCGCAGGGACTGGTGTGGACGAAGCAAGACTATATATTTTTGCCTGCAAGCAGAGGCCGTACAACTCTATTCCACCAACACAGGCAGCCCTCAGAGAACATGCAAAGCGTGCAGCTTATCAGGCTGTGATCATCTGGGGCCAGGCAACCATCTCCAATCCAGACACGAGCAGTCCCGCTGAATGGGGGTGGACACAGAAAGGAAAGACATGGCAGATATGTTGGACAACACTTCCCCCTATTGCAGCGAGTTGTCAGGAACTGACGAAGTGTTCCTGTAAGAAAGATTGCAAAGGAAGATGCAAGTGCTTCAAGTCAGAGCTTCCCTGCACATCACTCTGCAGCCGCATATGTGAACAGTAGCAGCTGGAGGACCAGTGGAGTGGCATGCTATGCATAGTTTGAACATTTATTAGCCGGGGCAAAATAGAGTAATACATCCTAAGGGGGGAAATAAGCAGAACCAACACAACAGTAACAATACAACAATATAAACTATGGCACGGATACAGCGGTGGTTACAGAGCCTTCAAGGTGGCAGAAAATGCACTCCCTAACCAGCGGTGTACGGTCCCCAACAAAAAGAGCAACTATACAAAATAGGAAAATAACACAAAATACAACAGAGGCTCCACAAAACAAAGTTTACGTGATAAAAAACTAACAATCTGGTGGCCATCTTGAAAAATATGTGTCAGTGTGCTTTATTAACAGGAAAATCCATTTCAGCATGCTTGGAAACATAGGAATCCACACCTAGATCATGCAAATCGAACAATTACAAATATTTCTAACAAAAATTCAAATTTGGGTGGCTAACTTGGCGGCCATCTTGAAAAATGGCCGCCATCTTGGATTTTCAGTTGGCTAGTCGGGCAGATTTGATTAGTATGACTTGGAGAACAAGTGTGCCAAATTTGATGCTCGTATCATCATTTGCAAGATTCCTATCAAATATTGCTGTTATCTGCCCCGCTAGTGGTCCATGTTTGCTTACACATGGGGCGGACTGACAGACACCATGCAGTTCGTTCTTGGAGTTGGAATATAGACGTTAGCCAGTTAACAAGGAATTTAAATTTACATTATGTTGTCAATTATTTATTTCTATCACAACACTACATCAAATATGGGACGCCGGCGGAGATATGATGCGATCAGTGTAGCCTATGGTCAACATAAACAGCCCTGTGGTCTGACTATGGCCTGTACTATATATATCCTACAGCAAAGTGAAATGCTGTTGATTTTGGGCAACAGAATACAAAAATATAAAGCTTGAACACAAAACTTGAATAACAAAATGTACGCAAAATTTAGACTGCTCCGTTATGCACGGGATCGGTTTTATGACAAAGGTCTAAGTATTTCTGGGACAACCCTCGTATCTAAGTGTACCAATAACAAACGAGTGTGGATGGAACATGCATTGTGGTCACCTGGCAATATTCATATAACTTTCATTTCTCGTATATGCAGATATAGATACATTCTATAATTGAATGACATGTAGTAGCAGCAGTGATCAACGTGATGATGGGTCCGGTCAACAAGAGCGGCACCTGCCCATAAGACCAAGTTTCAGTGTCACAGGCCCATTTATGAAAAATATACATGTACTACTGTCAAATAGACAAGCAAGTTATATACTGTGAATATAATATTATAACCTTCAAATTTCCCTAACATTAACAAATTATCAAAATAGATATGGATATATAGATTAATAGTATATACGGCTACCACAAGCTTTGATTAACAAATTACCAAAAGCTCTCGTTGTGTTTTTACAAGATATTAACCAAATAAACGCAGTTGCTAAGGAGAGACCACTATATATATAATGATGGCAATGAAACAGGAAACGTATTTCATATTCAAACGAATTACACAGAATCACTACAATACAGTATATAAGATCACTAACGACAAACACTGTGCGGAGGAAACTAGCGTTGTGGACACGTGTCCATAACTATATGTATATACGTGTACCAATGGCAAACGTGTGTGGATGGAACATGCATTGTGGACACCTTTCATTATTCATATAACTAATGTCTTTGAGGAAAAAACAAAACGGCCCCATGATACATTGTCGTACAAACGTACTCGTAATGCGACACTTATAATCACCATGCATATACGGTTGGGCCGATATATATTCACTGACATAAACTATTGTATCTATTTGTGTTTATTAATATAATTGGAGGATTATTATACCCATGTCCAGCTCTGATGTTTCTTCCTAATAATGTGTATTGTATGACATGTGAACACTATGGCAAAGTGAAATACTCCACCATGTACATTTATATATGGTTGTAGTGGTATAGTGATCACTGCGTAGTGTAGCCACGGATTAACCCTCATAGCCGTGCAGACTGACTACACTATATATGGGCCGCCGGCTGAGAAAAGTGACACAATAATTGCGAACAGGGTAGTCCAGGGTTAACATGCACAGCCGTGCAGTCTGACTATAATATATATGATCTCCCGGCTGAGAAAGGTGGAACAATGGTTACGAATAGTATAGCAAGTTATACACTGTGAATGTCCCTAATATTATCAAATTATCAATATAGATATTGAGATAGAGATTAATATTAAATACGGCTACCAAATGCTTTGAAAGTTGAAATATTTGCAATCAGTGTAGCCCCTGATCAACCTACTGCTCCTCGCGGTCTGACCATGGTCTACATACATGGCCAACAGCAGAGAAAAGTGAAAATAATTGCGATCAGTGTAGCCCCTGATCAACCTACAGCTCCCCGCGGTCTGACCATGGCCTATTCTATATATGGCCGACGGCAGAGAAAAGTGGAAATATGTGCGATCAGTGTAGCCCCTGGTCAAACTACATAGCCCTGTGGTCTGACTATGGCATATACTATATATGGCCCACGGCAGAGAAAAGTGAAAATTGTTGCGATCAGTGTAGCCCCTGATCAATCTACTGCTACCCGAGGTCTGACCATGGCCTATGCTATATATGGCTGACTTCAGAGAAAAGTGAAAATATTTGCGATTAATGTAGCCCCTGGTAAAACTATCCAGCCCTGTGGTCTGACTATGGCATATACTATATATTGCTCACGGCTGAGAAAAGTGAAAATAGTTGCGATCAGTGTAGCCCCTGGTCAACATACTCAGTCCTGCGGTCTGCATGACTATGGCATATACTATATATGGCCCACGGCAGAGAAAAGTGAAAATAGTTGCGATCAGTGTAGCCCCTGATCCACCTACTGATCCCCGCGGTTTGACCATGGCATATACTATATACGGCCCTCGGCACACTGAGCGGCACCTGCCCATAAGACCAAGTTTCAGTGTCACAGGCCCATTTATGAAAAATATACATGTAATACTGTCAAATAGACAAGCAAGTTATATACTGTGAATATAATATTATAACCATCAAATGTCCCCAACATTATCAAATTATCAAAATAGATATACATGTATATATAGAGATTAATATTATACACGGCCACCACATGTTTTTATTAACGAATTACCAAAAGCTCTCGTTGAGTTTTTACAAGATATTAACCAAATAAACGCAGTTGCTAAGGAGAGACCACTATATATAGATATATACATGTATAGCTTCAAGTTAATGATGGCAATGAAATGTATTTCATATGCAACTGAATTAAACAAATCACTACAATACAGTATATAAGATCACTAACGACAAACACTGTGCGGAGGAAAATAGCGTCGTGGACACGTGTCCATAACTAGTATGTATATACGTGTACTAATGTCAAACGTGTGTGGATGGAACATGCATTGTGGACACCTTTCATTATTCATATAACTAATGTATTCGGGAAAATCAAAACGGCCCCATGATACATTGTCTTACAAACGTACTCGTAATGCAACACTTATAATCACCATGCATATACGGTTGGACCGATATATATGCACTGACATAAACTATTGTATCTATTTGTGTTTATTAATATAATTGGAGGATTATTATACCCATGTCCAGCTCTGAGATTTATCCCTAATAATGTGTATTGCATGACATGTGAACACTATGGCAAAGTGGTTGTAGTGGTATAGTGATCACTGCGTAGCGTAGCCCCGGATTAACCCTCATAGCCGTGCAGACTGACTACACTATATATGGGCCGCCGTCTGAGAAAAGTGACACAATGAGTGCGAACAGTGTAGACCAGGGTTAACATGCACAGCCGTGCAGTCTGACTATAATATATATGGACCGCCGGCTGAGAAAGTTGGCACAATGGTTACGAACAGCATAGCAAGTTATATACTGTGAATGTCCCTAATATTATCAAATTATCAATATAGATATAGAGATAGAGATTAATATTAAATACGGCTACTAAATGCTTTGAAAGTGGAAATAGTTGCGATCAGTGTAGCCCCTGATCAACATACTGCTCCCCGCGATCTGACCATGGCCTATACTATATATGGCCGACGGCAGAGAAAAGTGAAAATATGTGCGATCAGGGTAGCCCCTGGTCAAACTACACAGCCCTGTTGTCTGACTATGGCATATACTTTATATGGCCCATGGCAAAGAAAAGTGAAAATGTCCCTAATATTATCAAATTATAAATATAGATATAGAGATAGAGATTAATATTAAATACGGCTACCAAATGCATTGAAAGTGAAAATAGTTGCGATCAGTGTAGCGCCTGATCAACCTACTGCTCCCCGCGGTCTGACCATGGCCTATACTAAATATGGCCAACAGCAGAGAAAAGTGAAAATATTTGCGATCAGTGTAGCCTGTGGTCAAACTACTCAGCACTGCGGTCTGACTATGGCATATACTATATATGGCCCACGGCAGAGAAAAGTGAAAATTTTTGCAAGCAGTGTAGCCCCTGATCAACCTACTGCTCCCCCCTGTCTGACCATGGCATATACATGCCAACAATGAATGATATCGGATCCGATGACCAACCCAGAACGAGGCACCGTCCCCATAGTAACTGGGGAAACCCCCTAGATGACCCGGAACTAACGATTACAGCCAGTGGTATCCCTATCATGGACACGGAAGATACGGATAGTCTCATCAGGAAAGCAGAGGACATTATCCGTTGTATGGGTGATGATGTATCACAAAACGTACGAGTCACGCCAGCCACTCGACTGTCAACACGATTTGACAATAGGCCAGGCATTGTGAAATTTAGTTTAAACAGCGTTAATGAAAAGGTTCTAGTACTGAGAAATAAGATGTCGTTGAAAGAGTCCGATAGCTACAAGACAGTGTACATTCGAAGCAACAAATCGCATGTTGAACGATTGATTGAACTAAATGCCCGCGCCATCCTCCGCAACCTACCTGGTGGTCAGTCACTACGCGTGGATGCCAACGGACGTATTAAACAACGCGATCAACAGCATCGAGATCCGCGCCAGCAGCAGCAGCAGCAGCAGCAGCAGCAGCAGCAGCAGCAGCGCGATCATCAACAACGCGACCAATAGGAAATACACCGACCCATTGACGATGTCAACATTCAAATTGCCAATATTAACGTGTGTGGATGGACCACTGATAACAATGCATTACGAATTAGTCTAGTTAAATCATTGGATCTAGATATCGTCTCTATTTGTGAGACACATTTAGCTAGTCCAGACGTGATTAGTGTCCCAGAGTACACATGGTTCGGATTTAATAGGCCTGAGATTCACAGAAATGCTCCGAAAGCGTCAGGTGGAGTTGGTTTACTAGTGAAAAACTGCATTCTGGATAGTTATGAACCACGTATCGTTGACAAATCACTTGATGGCGTTTTGGGTGTCAAGTTTTCACATAAATCGGATGATTATCAGTTTGTAAATTTGGTAATATGCAACTTATTAAAGTAGGGCGAATTATAAATACTATGAGTAGCGTTATGGTGTACGAACGGGGTCAAAACTAAACTTACAGGTGCAGCTATAAAAAATATACAGGTGCACCTGTAAATATACAGGTGCAGCTGTAAAAAGATACAGTTGCACCTGTACAAATACAGCTGCACCTGTAAAAATACGGCTGCACCTGTTAAAAATACAGCTACAGGTGCAGGTGCAGCTATACATTAAGCTGTACAAAATGCAGGTGCACTTGTATATTTATATAGCTGCTTCTGTAAGTTTAGTTTTGACCCAGTTCATACACCATATTGCGGAGTGTAACAAAACCGACGTGCAGCAATAAGGATGTAATAGTTAATTCACAGCGTACAACCGGTGACCTTTACTGACATTCTTTGTTTGAGGAATATACACTTCTCGGTGAAATACGGTGACGTTGATACACCGCCTGCGCTTATATAGCCACTATTTTTGTATTCTTTATTAAAACTACTTTAATATTGCGCTTGAAATCAAGCATGTTGATTTTCTGAGCCTGAGCTGCGCGCTCAGGTCCAGAAAATCAAATTGCTTGATTGCGGATAGGAATTGCCAATAGATGTTCAGAAACGTTGATAACCATGACAAGATTGACGCAGGCGGGTGTGTATAGTAGCTGGGATGTGATATCATAATTTTCACATAAGACACTGACAAGGGGCACTCAGTTGTAAATGTAGATGTGCGGCTCGATGCAAACACGCCATGCGATTTTGTACCTTCAGACATCTGCCTAATTTCATGAAATACGTTTACAAAATTTACAATATTTTCCATAAATGGCGTCACAAGTTGACAAATCGTTCAGAGTACATGCGGAATTAAGTTGACACATTTTTCAGAGTATATGCGGAATTATATTTCGCATGTACTCTGAACATTTTGTCAACTTTTGACTTAATTTATGAAAAAATATTGTAAATTTTGTAAATGTATTTCATGAAATTACAAAAATGTCCAAAGGTGCAAAACCCCATGGCGTTCACCGACATCACTTTTCTCAGGTCCGTAAATATCATGTACACCGACTCAAAAGACTATAATTGTTTTATTATATGACACTTACCATGATTTCTACGGAAGCCCATTAGGGCCACTTCACTTTTTTTTAATTTCCATTTATTCAAGATGTTTTCTTGAATTTTCAAGTTCTTTTCTTGAATTTTCAAGATCTTTTCTTGAATTTTCAAGATCTTTTCTTGAATTTTCAAGAAAAGATCTTGAAAATTCAAGAAAAGAACTTGAAAATTCAAGAAAACATCTTGAAAATTCAAGAAAAGATCTCTAAAATTCAAGAAAAGATAAAAAAAGTGAAGTGGCCCTAATGGGCTTCCGTAGATTTCCCTCCCACCAGAAAAATATGTTTACAAACTTCTCCAGAAATAAATCGTGTGTTTCAAAACAATAGTTGATTGAACTTTATATTTAGTTATACACATTTGGTCAGCTTCAAATTTACGCATGCGCTCTTAGGAGGTGAACATAGGTTTGCTTACATGAATAAACACATCTCGGACCGGTCTCGCTGTCCGAGAGTGCTTATTCGCGTAAACAAATCGTTCAGAGGTCTACATTCAATTTGTAGATAATCACGTGACCGTGTTTCGGCCAATGAGAATGACTGAAATACTTAGTCATATAACACTCACACAAATGATTGTCCTTACATGACGTCCTCTCCGTTTCAGGTTGATGCAATAGAGAAACAAATCCCGAAAGCGACCAATCAAAACGAGGAGTGTTCGGTTTCAGCAAACAGAAGAAAGTTGACGAAAATAAAAACGTTTTTCTTCAAGACCAGCTCAAGGAATTGTGCGGAAAACTGACTAAAATAGACACGGATCGGAGCCATGTCGAACAGGAAACGCCATTAGACATGTTTGACGTGAACATATCCAACTTTCGCGGCCACCTTACCTGTAGAAAGTCTGCATCAGTAGCGGCGATTTTTATATGGAATTATATAGGAGACTATTATCTTTTCTTACGTAACTTTTAAACTGCACAACCGATTGAAAATGTACAAGTCACATTTTAAACTTCAATTATTGTAATTTATGATGATGTTTCGATCGTCTTTTTAAAATAAAAATATGTTGGTCCTTTTTAGCTTTAAATATAGTCTGTAGTTTTTATATGATTTATATAGCAAATTGTGATTTTTCTTCTCGATTTTCATTGGGAAAATTGCAAAATCTCTTTTTATAATAATAGTTACAAAAAAATGCACAGGTATTTTCAATTAGCTCATTCATTTTTCTGTCTATTGACATAAAAATTATGTTTCTAAGTTAATATTATTTTGATCCTTTTTAGATAATAATAATGACACCATTTGTTTTCATTTTCCAATTAGCGTATTACGGAAATCTTCGGCAATTTCCGTGATATTCGTTGAAACGGGCACCTGCTTACGGTCACTCTAAAAGCTTATACGTTGCCCCAGGCATGTCCGTGTTGTCGGTAAAATTATTAGTGAACAAAGTAACCAATATTTTCTACTGATTTGTAATTACTAATTCGATAATTGCAACTTGCAATACTTAATATAATTTCATCTTAATTTGATTTGGCTAGAAATAATTAATGTAATTCCCTTTATACATGTACGCGCGAATTATAAGTGTTGGTCAGACTACGTTAGTTTGCAAGATTACTTACACTGGTTGTAAATATTGGTATCGTTGCATGTTTTCTCTTGATTTCAGGGCAATATTAACGGGATTTATAGTGTGTAGGGTACTGGAATAAAATATAACATGATACCGCTGCTCCAATCGTACTTTAAAAATACAATACATGTAAACACGTATACACCGGTACTAAGGGTAGGAACACAATAACTATACGATGGAGTTGTCCTAGCTAAGTTCCGTCCGTGACACTAGGCCCCATTGTCTCCATCCCAGATCTGAAAACTACTGTAAATATCGTCACTGTTGCGACATAACAACATATAACTAATATAAATATAAGACAAGTGATCCACCAATGGGTCTGTACTCGATCGGAACTGGCCCGGGAAACTAAATAAATTAAGACAAACCCAATCTGAAAAAAGTCTATTACTTAGTAGTATCAGGCTGTAGATATAAATATACGACAAGTGATCCCTCCCCATCCAATGGGTTTGTACTCGATCGGAACTGGACCGGGAAAGTCTCTCTAGTATGGACTGCCTTATCGAGGTTTAGTACTGGAAAATTAACGAGACGATATGTACAGGCTCGTGTGGGCTAACACATGAAGTTAAACTAGATAAATAAACTAATGCAAACCCAATCTCCAAGCATAACATATTATAACTAGTATCGCAACCATTAATTGCGACAATATATATAAATAGATGAACCTATGTAATAATAAATATACATATCACTGCCCACTCTGCTCA
>CM055279.1:45187932-45243788 GCA_029237695.1 Conchocele bisecta
ACTCTGCTCACTCCCTCTGTACCATACACAATTCCGATGACACCATATACATGGACTAGGACAACTTGCAACCTCTACCCCCCAACTCCCACTGACAAATAATGGTCTTCAAATACTGGCGACCGCACCCTATATGTTTTTCCACTGTTTAACCCATAATCATACATGTTCTCTTCTTTTAAAATATATGTTGTAGAACCAAATGTATATCGTTGCGGTGTGACCGGCACGAGCGAGCGACGCGTGTGGAAGTATCAGTAGCTGATGCCGTTTTTTGTCCGGCAGTAAAGCGCAGGCATTGGTCCCCGGTAGATGTTCGATCACAGCTCTTCATCTCTACACCGACGTATGTGAAGTTGTCATTACTTGCCGGAGGAGGTGGTTTTCCCCGGGTACTCCGGTTTCCCCACCATTCATCTCACAGAGTAATGCAGTTTAGACCGGAATTGGCCGCCCGCATTACTCTGATTAAAACGTATTGACTCTAATCTGCATCGACAGCAGCTGGGCCCGAACACATATTGCATCACACCTTGCGTACCCCGGTATCGATCATGCCCTGTCCGATATGACCAACCGCCAAATATCATCATCGTATAGGATAACACTGTTACGGCCGAGTCTCCATATATCACATGCACTCACACTTAGCCTTTTTCACGGTCTTACATACCGGCTTCGTGCGATAGGAGAATGAACTAGCTAGGTTAAATTAACCGCATCATTGCCTCCTTCATTTAATGCAGATGTGTCGACAGTATGGCAGATATTAGTAAATTCGGAAACAAAAGGGCCAACGGTCATTGACCTGTCTTTTTTGGGCTTAAATGCCCGGGTTTGGAAGGTCCTCAAGCCAATTCCTACCCTTAAATATAAGATAAACAAAATAAAAAATATTATAAATGTTGGTCAGACTACGTCAGTTTGCAAGATTACTTACACCGGTTGTAAATATTTGTAACGTTGCATGTTTTCTCTTGATTTCATGGCAATATTAACGAAATTTTTACCGATTATCGAAACTAATATTGGTGAAAGTGTCACAAATTATAAAATTGTCAATAAATGGAAATGTGTTGATTTTATTTACATGGAATTAAGCAGAATTATCGGGAATTATTTACTGCAAACTAAACCTTGAACTATATGTGTACAACCAGTGTAGACCTCGTTCAGAATGTGCGGATGCGCAGCTTGATCTGGGTATACACTGGTTTCAATCGCTGTTTTTCATTAGGCTACATGTATATTGCCCGAGATATTAACTAAAAAGTTCGCTAGCCTGAGAATATATATATCGAGTACATCGGTCATCTATAATTATTTACGTGATTTAACTAATTGTTACGACTGTGTGGTTGTTTTCTCCGCATAACTAAAGTGCAGGCTTCATAACGATTAATAAACAGTGTAAGCCCAGATCAGACTCATACACGTACACATTTTAAACATCGATTAGAAAACAGCATACACGCATATACGGTCTGCATCCGCGCAGTCTGATCATAGTATACACCTATAGCAACTGACATACTGATTTGTAATTTCAGCATATACTTTTTCTTATTTGATTATCTTTGAGATAATTGTAACTTGCAATACTTAATATAATTTCATCTTTATTTGATATGTTTAGAAATAATTAACGTAATTCCCTTTTACGTACACGGGAATTATAAATCTTGGTCAGACTACGTTAGTCTACAAATTTACTTACGCTGGTTGTAAATATTTGTATCGTTGCATGTTTTCTCTTGATTTCATGGCAATATTAACGGGATTTATACCGATTATCGAACTAATATTGGTGAAAGTGTCACAAATTATAAAATTGTCAACAAATGGAAATGGAAATGGAAAACATATTTAACTTTGGAAATCATTTTCACGTGGTCATAAATGTAATTTTCCATATAAACATGTTCGGGAAGTGAGATACATGTTAAACTGACACGTTAATTCGAATATCACAGTGGTCATGTTGACTCCGCCACACTACATGTATATGGATTATATTGCATACATCACGTGACACCTGTAGATTTCCGAGAGATTACGGAAAAAGCTGATGTCACGGAAATTGCCGACTCAATTGCCGACTCAGTATTGGTCAGCTGAAATTGACCATGTGGTCACTATGGATTTTGTCCAGGTAAGGTGGCCGCGAAAGTTGGATATGATCAGAATCGGAAGCAATCGTCTGCCATGTCAGATCAGGATATAACGATCTGTGTTAACGGGGAGCACGAGCACGATAACGGCTCGGCGAGAACTAGTAGCGGTCTAAAGGCCACCGTACAGAAGTGGACGAATAAAACGTTCACTAAAGCGTCCACGAAAAGCAAAAGTATTTCCAGTTTCGGTTTGAGAGTTCCTCAGAACGGAAGTGTACCAAATCTTTCCAAACAAAATGGCGACGTTCGTGATCATAGTTACAACATTGACAACGACGCCAATATGGAGGAGTACATGTCCTCGGACAGCAGTGTAACCGATCTAACGAGGCCAACGGCTGACCTGAAACTTGACATTGACCTCGGGCCGACGTCACCGACGAGCACGATTGGTTCCTATGGGTCGGGATCGCCGACGTCGTCACGTGGTTACGCCCGTAGCAATAGCGGCGGCAGCCACACGTTCTCGCTGCCGTCGCCTCGCCGGGAGATCAAGGCCTCCGTGCTGGCTGAGATAGACGTAAGTTTATCTTTCATGACACCAGCCACCCACCCATTAGCTCTATCATTGTGTACCATGTTTTGGTGCGGATAAATAGAGAATACCAGTCTAGTGTCTTTTGATATCAAGTTTATCAGGCAAGGCTAGGAAACGCGTAGGAATTCCGAGGCTTGCCAAGGAATTCCTATCGTTTTCAAGCCGACCCAAAACTTGATATCAACTTACACTAGGCTGGTATTCTATTTATCAGGTATCGTTGTATGCTAGCCGATGATCATATATAAACTAGTTTTCTTTGAAAGGAATTTGTTTACCTTCATGTGCCGCCGTTCAAGCAATGGAATGTCAGTTTTTAACTCGTTGTAACCCGGATATTCGTATCAGGTCAATGCCCGATACAGCAATATGTTATCAGTCAGTATGTAGTCAGCCAATGCAAAGGTCGTTACCTGTTACCTGTTCCCTCAGTGAAACAAAGCAGGAAAATTCCCCCATTCTGGTTACATCGCTGGATTTCACTGGCTGATGCTTAACGTTAACGGCACTGGGTCTCAGATACGCCTAGGAAATGATGAAGCAGAATATGACAACATAGTTTACTTGTAGATTTGTATCGTATTTCTGAACATAAAAGTCACTTAGATCATTTCCATTCACTATGGCTAGGACATGAGCTCCGTACGTTACCTGTCAAGCTGGCCAATCAAACCCCGAGGAATGTATCTGCAGTATGACAAAAGTTGTTGTTCTTCTTCTTCAGGCATTCGAGGAGTTGATGGGCGCCCGCTCGAAGGAAATGCCCACTGCGTGACGCCCGCCCACTCTGGTCGTCACTTGACTACGCAATCAAGCAACACAACGCCCTACGTTGGACGGAACGCCGGCCATGTGTCTCCAGCTGACATATGACGTCGCATTGACAGGCATGACGTATGTGAGCTGGTCGGCGTCTGGCGGTGAGATACGGTGTCGATGGACCGACGTATGTGGACGTGACGCTGACGCCCTATCGTGCTCTAACTCTTCTGAAAATTCTGCAAATAATTCGCCCCTGTGGCCACCGGTTATAACTAAAGGGAGATAACTGCCATATCACACAATGCCTACCGTTCTCGTGTGTTTTCGTCCATAATTATGTCGCTCTGTGACCGATTATTGGCCGCAACACTACACGGGGTAGCCGTTAATTCGTAAAACGTGCTGTTGCCTGGTGTATGGTCAAGTTATATCATAGTTTCACAACAGAAGCTGGATGTTTTTAATATTTATATTTTATTTTATTTGTATGTGGATATATGCAAGAGTTCCGCAGCGTGCGATATTGCGCGACTTTGAGAGCCCAATATCGTTGCGCGGAGGAACGATTGGCATATCCACATACACATCAAATAACTTTTTTTTATTATATACGTACTCACTTATAATACATATGCGTCTCAAGAAATACAAGAAATATAAATAAAATAAACAAACTATTGATGATTTAGAAGGAACTATTTTACGAGGTGAAATGTACTTCAGGCACTGACCAATATGACCTCACGAACCGTCAACATGGAAACATTTTAATATGACGGCTTGCGTTCTATTGTGTTTCAATGGGAAACTAAAATACGTATATAATAATTATAATTATTGAAGCGTATTATGTAGACAATGCACGTATACATATTGCTGAAGTAGTTGCGGACACGTAGCACTGCAAAAACTCCCGTACTGCTACTTGTCCGCAACTAAAATGTCCGTAGTCGGCAAGTGGCGATTGCTCCCCTTTTGGACAAACATCAGTAGTGTAATATGTTCTACCGTCTTCGGCTTACCTCCCTTGACATGTCACCATGTTTCGCCGGTATTAATTTCTACAAGCAGCCACAGTTCCGTAAATTGCGTCAAAACATTACAAAACAACTTGGAATGGAATTCAATTCTGAATGTTTTGCCATCTTTCAACGTCATTTACGATAAAAGTATGATATGTTTTCCGAAGTTTAAATTTCGACGAAAAACACCGATCCAATACGAGGCATATAACTATATGACGTACATATTTATGCTGTTTAAAACGTCGTAAGTGTATACGCGTCCCGTTATGCGTTACATGTTTCCATGTACACTCTGAACTTATGACTATGGCGACTGCGCAACCATAGTGACTATAAACGTTACCAAAGTCATATTCACCATAATCACTAACGAGCTTACGTGACGTCATGAATTTGTTGTTACGGCATCCACATGGTGACGAGCTCATACTGTTCATATCTGACTGAAATATGGTGTCAGTTTTGTTATAATTTGACTCATTTAGTGCATTTATTGTAGAAATAAACGGGTATAAGTTTGTTGAAGAATATTTGTGTAAATAGTCTGTGTTATGATACTACTGTCTATGATAATATTTTACCCTCCATATTTGTTTATTCAACAAAATTCTTGTCAAAACATGTATTGATTGTATTGCAAAAACAACCACCATTTTCATATGGGAGTTTAATATGAGAATTATTGACACTCAGTTTAGGCCATACACAATTCTTCCTCTGTTAAGCGTTCACGTGCGGGTATGTTTTGAGAGTGGTTCTATGAAAAAACAAACACAGTGTGTGTGCTATTTTACACTATTTACTGGTGAAGTAATATGAAAATTGATTTGGTACTTGTCTGCGTTTTAAATCCGTTCATGAATGTACACTTAATACGTTTAATAAGAGTGTTTTCTTATTATTTAGCAGCAATTTAAATTTATGTTAAAAACTTCCTCAACCCTTTGCACAAAGGATTGAGTAAGTTTTTAAACATAAATTTACCTTTGTTGTTTTCAAGGCTTTGATTGTTTTTACCGGATACGTAGGTAGGTTTTGAACATCTGGGTGGACGCTTAACAGAGAAAGAAATTGGCATGGACTTACTTGTAAAAGTGAAAACTTTCAGAAAATTAATCTAATTTATTACACTATTGCGAGTTATTTGCACGGGTTTGGCTGTGAGAAAAAACAGTAATAAACTCCTTACAAATAATGCACAGTGAAGAGAACACCCGTAATTGCGCCTGTTTTCTTGGATACCACGAGCTACCATGCACACTGTTTACTTTTTATTACAGTCAAAATAAAGTTATTTAACATCTTGAAAAAGATCTGCTTAATTTACAAACATGCACTCAAATATATCTATGTTCATATAAACATTTGCTTAATTTGAATTGCCAACAGTTTACATGACGTCATATTTGACGTCACACAACGTGACGTCGAAAAGTGGGAACACGTCATTGTGTAACTATTCATGCGCACAGCACAATTCATTGATTGTAATCTCAAAAATAGAGTAAATGTGCATACATACCCGCCTTGGAAGTGTAATAAATAGGATATTCCATCGTACATGTTTGAATAGCTTGAAATAAGACACGAGTGTACGTCTCTACGCTCACTCGTTGTTTAAGCGCAAGCCGACGTACACTCGTGTATTATTTCAAGCTATTCAAACACGTGCTATGGAATATCCTCTATGTAATTAATTGCACAGTTAAATAACCTGCTGGGTATAATAACATAAGTCCTAATAATGTGCAGTTCATGTAAACATATGTATGGCTGTGATTGGGGAAATGCGGCTTATGGGTTTTGCGACCAGTGTAGATCAGCACTGTCAGGAGCTGAACTGTTTGTCATTCCCTCAATGAAACACCATATAACTCGTGATCAGACTACATGGATGTCCCATTTGATCAGGAGATACACTGATCACAAATCCCATAAGCCCCATTTTCCCAGTCACAACCATAGTTATAACATTGCATGGCATCTTTAATGTTAGATTGAGAAACACATTTGTGACTGTGACTGGAGAAATGGGGCTTATGGGATTTGTGACCAGTGTATTTGCTGATCAAATAGCACGCTCCTGTTGACTAATAACGATATCTACAGGTTTGTAGAAGCATGACGGATGTGTCATTGATAGAATGGCGAACAGTGTGGATGCACTGGCTGATCTGGAGCTACACTGGTCGCAAAACTAATAAGCCCCATTTCTCTAGTCACAGTGACATTTATGCAACAGTATCACATATACAAGTATACTATGTACATGTATCAGTGCAGCCTATTACTATTAATAATAAACATGTAAATCCCACACTTCAAACAATTGTGTTGTGTTGTATCTATGATACTGACGTCACCAATGACGTGATACTGTTTATCACAGGAAAACCTTGTTATGACGTGCTGTATGTAATCCATTTCATGAAAGTGATATGACACACGTGTATTAACACCTGGAGCGAATTTGACCGCATCACATTAACTACGTATGGGTAGTATGCGCATTATGCGCTAACGTTATGCCAAACGAATAAAAGTGGCGCAGCAAATCAATGTTGTTTTGACGTAGACGTCATCGTGTTTTAAAAGTCATTAGAAGCGTCAGTGACTTCTGTCTGTTCCACGTTTTGCTGCCGACGAACCTTTGGCTATTAAATACATTAAATCTAAAAAATATTTAAAAGTAAGTACTTTTTCATCAATAACAAAAAAGTTACCCTCCCAAAAAAATTGTATTTGATGAAATTCCATCAAATATTGATTTTATTGCGAACAAACGATTTTCTTATGGGCATTTAACATGGGGGCTAAAAATAGATTTTCTTTAAATATTTTTTTTATTTGTGGATCGATTTTCAAAATCTAACTCGTTTTCTTAGTTACATCATTTTCAATCTCGTCAGGTTTCGGAGCCATTTTCCAATTGTTTTCGTTTTATGATCCTTCAGGATCAAAAAGCGAAAAGTTTCGAAAATTGACTCCCCATGTTAAATTTCCATAGGATTTTTTTCACAATAAAATCAATATTTGATGGAATTTCATCAAATAAACAAAGTTGGGGAGGGTGACTTTTTTGTTATTGGTGAAAAAGTACTTACTGTTAAATATTTTTTTCTATTTAATGTGTTTAATAGCCAAAAGTTCGTCGGCAGCAAAACGTGGAACATACAGTATATAAGTACAATTCCTGCAATTGTTAAAATGGACTCCCGTATAGCAATATGAAGTTCTTGCAAAGATATTTATGAACCCGTCTACAGCACGTCATATCAAGATTTTCATGTAATAAGGCTATTTATTATATACCTACTCATGAAATACATAGTTATACGATGTAAATAAAAGCCAACTGTTCTCATCGATGAAATAAACAACTTCCGGTGAAAATACGACTACTTCAGACAACGAGGTGAATACATAATACATAGAGGATATTCATATTTTTGCAACGAATATGGCATATATGTTCATGGAGTGGTGTGAAATGTCCATATTTCATGAGCGCCTCAGCGACACACGAGACCGGTAACCATTGTCCAACATGTCCCCATCCAGCAATATGTCATCGATAGAATGACTCCTACTTCGTCTTTCTGTCTCTCATAATATCTCCGCAACAGCAATATGGGTGGATAAGGCGCTCATATCAGAAGTGCGCCTTGCATACGACATGTCGGCACTATCTATGGGTATTTCGCTCACAGAACGTTTCTTGCCGACCTTTGGTCTTGCCGGATTACAGGTACCCTCTGAATCGAGGCTGGGATACACTGTATGCCACGGGGATACTGAAACAAACGGGTATATGGCTGCTCAATGTATTGCATTTGAACAAGAACAACCTGTCGCCACAATACACTTTACATGTTATAAAATATTGTATTAGTTTATCTGTCAGATATCTGTGGTATGTGTCAAACGTTACAAGAGGTGAAACTGACCAATGTCTTGTAAATACTAAGGTGGCCGATACGGCAATTCTATATAGGGTACAGTAACAAGAGAACGTTCACGTATGTGTGATACATGTATTGTATCACATTTACGATTCAATTATGTTTGAATGGTCATGGGCAGAACGGGTCCTTAAAACTAAAAGCCCTACACTGTATATTCACTCTTTCTATACCAAGGAGCATATTGCCTTGATTTTCAAGCCCCTTACATACATCGGTACGTCTGTTCGTATGAACGTACGTCAATGTTCAGAAATTAATTGTAAACGGATTTTAGAATGTACACATGCCACTTTCTGGTTGGAAAAGCCATTCTGATATAAAGTGGGCTTAGAAGATAGTCGGACCCCTGATTGCTGTGACCCAATCGCCTGATCTTACCTGCACTGGGCATCTGGCGGAGGTTATTATCGGGCCGGCGACATCACGTCCTCCTGCGTATTCTTCTTTGGCTTGAATATCACGACGTACACCTTCGTGAGGAACAGCGTAATTAACGTCACAGACGCGTTAATTGACATCGCTGCACACAGGGTGATAATTCGGGTGACGTGATTGGATACGGAAAAGTAGATGGAGACGAAGGCGATCCACATGATACAGAATGAGTATGAACCAAAGGCGATGTATCTCGTCTCGTTGAAACCGTCCGGCGTCTTTCTGGTCATCACGGCGTACACGATACACGCGATCATGAGAACACACGGGTAAACTAACACGCCCAGGTATATGAAACCAGTGGAATCTGCGCACACGAATATGTTGTCGTTTCTCGTGGGGTGAATGTGAGTTGTCGTCGGTGGATCATTCACCAGCCACACTAATAAAGCCGCTACCTCCACCATAACTATGGCGAACGTGATGATAAGTTGCGACTTTGAGCTAATGTACTGCACATTTGTAGGCGTTTTATATTTCCTATTGAACACACGGTGTATCCTGTTTGTTTTCACTAATATAGACGCGTAGCATAGCGTGTAGCAGACGCCCAGTATACATCTCGTGGTGCCGCACGTAATGTTACTCGGAGTCGCGACGAACACAAAACTAGAACAGTATGACAAAAACACACCAATGAGAAGGACACAGCTCAGCTCCTTGCCGGATGCCTTAATGACGGGGGTGCTCCGGTGGCGGTAGAAAACGACCCCAACTATGAGAGTTATGACGATTCCGAGAGCGGCGAAGGAAACTGCAATCACCGCCCACAAACTCTTGTAACTCACGAAGATTTCCGGAATTGTATTACACCCTGTAGCCGCGAGGTTCGGCAATTCCCCGGGTAGACAATCGAGACACATGTCACCCTGAAAAAAAAACAACAAAAAAAAACAAAAAAACGTGAATCGACATGTAATCGTCACCATGAAATAGAAACAAAATATACTATATAGTAACCCCTTCAACACTACAGGCCTTTATAGTGGTATAGGCAAAAGCGTAGATCCAAATGAGCCGGCTCGTGACGAGCCATCTCATCAGGCAAGAACTGTTCATATTTTTGAGAACAAAAACACACCTTTTCATAAATGGACTAGTCTGATAATCATTTAGTGAGGATTGGATTGTTTGCAAAATTAACATCAAACTCCATTCCAGTTACTTAGGGGTGAAACGGTTAAGCTACCCGCTTATGAACAAACCCGCATGACCGCTGATATCTTCACAACTGAAAATACCCTTATTGACACAAAGCTCGTTATTTGTTACACCCCTATGAGTACATGCGATAAGTATGACTATGACATTTCATATACTAACGAGGCAGGTTTATGCATTCATGTTGCAGAATATATGACAGCTGGTACGAGTCAGGACCAATTAAAACAAAAGGCAAACATTACCGTACATGCTGTAAGTTGATAACTGTCAATTGACCTTCTGTGGAAACGAATACAACCGTCATCGGTTACCTTCACATACTGTCCGGACTTACATAACGGTCCGAGGCTACCTTGACATACTGCCCGAACTTATATAGCCGTCCGAGGTTACCTTGACAAACTGTCCGAACTTATTTATAAACGTTCACAGATACCTTGACTCACTCTCCGTACTTATATAACGGTCCGAGGTTACCTTGACATACTGTCCGAACTAATATAACCGTCCGAGGTTCCCTTGACATAACGTACGAACTTATATAACCGCCCGAGGCTACCTTGACATACATCCCAAACTTAAATAACGGTCCGAGGTTACCTTGACATACTGTCCGAACATATAAAACCGTCAGAGGTTACCTTGACATACTGTCCGAACATATATAACCGTCCGGGGTTACCTTGACATACTGTCCAAACTTATATAGCGGTCCGAGGTTACCTTGATATACAGACCGAACTTATATAACGTTCCGACGTTACCTTGACATACTGTCCGAACTGATATAACCGTCGTTGGATACCTTGCCATACTGCCCGAACTTATATAGCCGTCCACAGTTACCTTGACAAACTGTTCAAACTTAAATAACGGTCCGAGTTTACCTTGCCATACTGCCCGAACTTATATACCCGTCCGAGGTTACCTTGATATACTGTCCGAACATATATAACGGCCCGAGGCTACCTTCATATACTGCCAAAACATGTAACGAAAGCGAGAGATTACTGGATACTGGACGCTATTCTAGTGATAGTTTTTTGTCGCTGAAGAACGGCCGGGAAAACTCGTCGAGTAGCCGGTTATTTGGGCATATTTTATTACGGAAAACTCAACACATAACCTTTCATGAAATTTCCACCCTAAGGCCACAATTTGGTGATCTACCTGTTGACATGCACAGCTAAGGGGAAACATGTTAGAACATCGTGTTTTGGGGCAATTTGTGCCCGATTTCCAATGGAACAGCCATGTCGGGTCGATAAATGGAACAGCCACACATTTGCCGCCATCTTTTATTTTAAGTTTTTCCAACTAACAAGAATAGTGTCGCAAAAAGGTGTTTAACAGTGTTTTGAACAGCATTTGATGCCTGCATACATTCCCTATTAACTGTCGATGTAGTGCATTCGATAACAGGCGAGGAATGAAGTGGATAATCATATCGTGTTGCTGAAACTGATGTCGCCATTTTAGAAACAACGTCAACGGGGTCAGGATTCCTGGTATTTTGTTTTGATAGCGACTGGTTCGAAAACGTGAAGCTAACATTTCCGTTAAATGTTGGATGAACAAAAAATACTGGAGAGATGAGAGCCTTGTTGGCACCTTGATTAATAATAATATTCATTCGTGCGACATGTGTAAAGTAGGTGGGTGGGGTATGTTTTCTGAGATGTTGTATTTCAGATTCGGTGTTGGTTACAAAGTATGTCGGATATGTTTCTTGTTAGCATAAGTGTTTAGATGGCTGTAGTTGTTTAAATAAACTGTTAGCATTTTTTTGTGGCTTGATATTTATATTATTTGATTTTGTGGCACGCCATAATCGATCGACTTTTGGATCAGTTTTTGTCTGGCACTGAAAGGAACAATAATACAATTAATTAATTGTTAATTCTCAAGTTTATTTTCATTATTTTTGCTCTTTGTGTAGCACACTGTTTCGATTTGTCAAACTGAAATTACTGGTATGTGGACAGCACTTGGTGTTTTATCTTTCTTTTTGAGATAGCCTGTCAAAATGTAGTTGCGAACGTAAACTTGCATTCTACTGCTGTACCATCCGTAGGCTGAGTTACAAATCCACTCATATGCCTTCTCTGCAGAATAGCGAATCGGATCTGATTTGCACTTTAGCAGTTAATTGTGACATATTGGAGATATTTTCGGAATTTCCATGTGAAAAAAATATTAGTACATGTATTATAAAATTAATACATACTAATAAATCCGAAACAAATTTTACTATTGTGTAGAAGATTTAAACAATTATATTTGGCCTTTACAAAAAATGAAGCCCATCTTAACTTTTACATGTTGGAATTTGGCTGCCGCTGACTGGATCACTTGTTGATAATAGCTTAAATTTACTTTATCAGGTCAACTACATATGTAAATTTATGTCATAAGTACTTGAATATGTTATTTTCATAATACTAACACTCATTTCAGTTCAAAACTTTAGAAAATCTTTCACAATTAACTGCTAAACTGCGAATCAGACCTGATTCGCTATTCTGCAGAGAAGGCCTATGAGTGGAATCATAACTGTGGCTACGGACGGTAGGGGAGTAGATTGCAAGTTACGGTTCGCTACCAGTATAGATATTTAGGGTAAATGACAGAATTCTGTATAAATATTTCAGTGTCGCTCTGGTGGATTACACAGAAAATGTCAACGTTGTCGTACAGGTTGCAAATGTCCGTTCTTGGGGCGACTGCTCATTTGAATATAAAGTAGAACAGTTGTGTTTCAAGCATAGATACAAGCACCTGATTCATCACAGAGAATTTCAAGATCAAGAATGAAGATTGCTGGATATTTTAAGATATTCATCATGTTTTATTTATTATTTTGATTATCGTTACTTTTTTTTTTTAATAAACATGCTAAATGTAGGGCAATGGTGTTATTTGTGGGTCCTCATGTTTGATTCGTATCTATTTGCGAAAGCAAATTTTCCAGTTCCGCGATTTCCTCCTTCCTCCTTCGGTAGCAGATAACAAATGTTGCTCACGTGCCAGGTGCGCTCATCCAGCAAGGGAGCTAATCGCAGGTGTGCAAGGTACATAATCATGCAACTACTAAAATTCCCCAGTAAGAAAGTAGTTCGGCAAAACTTTGACTTTTCGAATTCGATATTTCACGGGCGCATCTGGTATTTCACAGGGTAAGATGGATTTCGATTTCACGGGTAAAACACGGTAATTCATGGATAGTCATAAAATAAATAGTTTTTCAAACTGATAGGAAATTTGTCAAAACTCTGTTTCTCCCACTCATCGCTGTTTGTTAGTTGGCGAAAGAATTTCGTCAAATATGTTTGTCTATCTGTCTGTCTGTGTCTGTTAATCTGTTCGCGGCATACAGGTCGTATTTTTCAATTTATCGCCAGGATATTTGCTACATAGGTCAGTAATGATAATCGGAAGATGTTGGGTAAAGTTTCAGCTAAATTAGTCCACCTGTTTTCCGTGTGTCTGTATTTTGCCATGTATCAACAAGATATTTGGTACATAGGTCAGGAATGATAATTGGAAGGAGTGATTCGATTTTCAGCTAAATCGGTCAATTGGTTTTCCGTATATACCAGACTTTAACCGTGAGTCGCAGGTTCAACAACACTGGTTCCAAGTGCCAGACCTGTGTAGATAATTGTTTCTTAACTTTCTCATGAATATGCGAAATCATTTGAAACCTGGCAGAACTGACCAAATGATCACTACTGAGAGATTTCTTGACCGCTGTTCCCTTTGATGTCCAGCAGATATGTTGGCAGTAATACACCTTTGTCATCTGCTGTTTTGAATATTTCAAATATTTCTCCGCTAAAGCTTGTTACTCCAACATATTAGAATCACCTCATCGATTTCGCCAAATACATGCTTTGCATGACATTTCATTTGAGTTTCGGATTGTGCAATCCTTCAGGGTGCACACACAACTGGTATAACGGTCCTATGTTACCTTGACATACTGTCCGAACTTATGTAACCGTCCGAGGTTACCTTGACATACCGCCCGAACTTATATAGCGGTCCGAGTTTACCAAGACCGACTGTTCGAACTTATATAATGGTCCGAGGTTACCTTGACATACTGTCCGAACTTGTATTATCGTCCTTGATTATATTGCCATACTGCACGAACTAACCGTCCACAGCTACATACTGTGCAAACTTATATAACGGTCCGAGTTCATCGTGCCATACTGCCCGAACTTATATAATAGTTCGAGGTTACATTGACATACTGTCCGAACTAATATAACCGTCCGCGGTTACCTTGACATACTGCCCGAACTTAGATAATCGTCCACAGTTACCTTGACATACTGGCCGAACTTATATTTTCGTCCAAGTTTACCTTGACATGCTGCCCGAACATAAATATCAGTCCACAGTTGTCTTGACATACTGCCCGAATTTATATACCCGTCCGAGGTTAACTTGACATACTGCCCGAACTTATATAACCGTACACAGTTACCTTGACATACTGTCCGAACTTAGATAACCGTCCAGAATTAAGTTGACGTCCAAACATATATAACGGTCTGAGCTTACCTTGACATACAGCCTGAACCTATATAGCGGTCCCAGGTTATATATACATACTGCCCGAACTTATATAACCGTCCTAGGTTACATTGACATACTGCCCGAACTAATATAACTGTCCGAGGTTACCTAGACAGACTGTCCGAACTTATATTACGGTCCTGGTTTACCTTGAAATACTGTCCGAACATGTATAACCTTCCACAGTTACCTTGACCTACAGTCCGCACTTATATACCTGTCCGAGGTTACCTTGACATACTGCATAAACTTATATAATGGTCCGACGTTACCTTGACATACTGCCCGAACAAATATAACCGGCCGAGCTTACCTTGACATACTGTCCGAACTTATATAACGGTCATAGGTTACCTTGACATACTGTCCGAACTTATATGACAATCCGATGTTACCTTGATAAACAGTCAACATATATATAACCGTATATTGACATACTCACCGAACTTACATATAAAGGTCCGAGGTTACCTTGACATACTGTCCGAAATTATATAATCGTCCACAGTTACCTTGACATACTGTCCAAACATATATAACAGACCGAGCTTACCTTGACATACTGTCCGAACTTATATAACCGTCCACAGTTAACTTGACCTACTGTCTGAACCGTCCGCGGTTACGTTGACACACTGTCCGAAATTATATAACTGCCCGACTTTACATTCACATACTGTCGGAACTTATATAACGGTCCGATGTTACCTTGACATACTGTCCCAACTTACATAACCATCAGAGCTTACATTGACATACTGCCCGAACTTATATAACAGTTCGAGATTACCTTGACATACTGTCCGAAATTGCATAACGGTCAGAGGTTACCTTGACATACTGGCCTAGCTTAGATAAAGGTCCACAGTTACATTGACATACTGTCCGAACATATATAACGGTCATAGGTTACCTTGACATACTGTCCGAACTTATATGACAATCCGATGTTACCTCGACAAACAGTTCGAATATATATAACCGTATATTGACATACTCACCGAACTTACATAACCATCATACGTTACCTTGACATACTGCCCGAACTTATATAACGGTTCGAGGTTATCTTGACATATTTTCCGAACTTATATAACCGTCCACAGTTGCCTTGACATACTGTCTGTACTTATATAACAGTCCGAGTTTATATTGACATATTCACCGAACATACATAACCGTCATATGTTACCTCGACATACTGCCCGAACATATATAACGGTCCTAGGTTACCGTGACATACTGTCCGAACGTATATAACAATCCGATGTTACCTTGAAAAACTGTCCGAATATATATAACCGTAGACATCTACCTTGACCTACTGTCCAATCTTATATAACGGTCCGAGGTTACCTTGACATACGGTCCGAACTTATATAACCGTCCGAGGCTACATTGACATACTGTCCGAACATATATAACCTTCCACAGTTACCTTGACATACTGTCCGAATTTATATAATCCGAGCTTATATAACGGTCCACAGTTACATTGACATACTGTCCGAACATACATAATGGTCCGAGGTTACTTTGACATACTGTTCGAAATTACCTTGACATACTGGTCGAGCTTATATACCGGTCCACAGTTACATTGACATACTGTCCGAACATATTTAACGGTCCCATGTTACCTTGACATACAGCTCGAAGTTAAATAACGATCAGAGGTTGCCTTGACATACGGACCGACCTTATATAACGGTCCACGGTTACATTGACGTACTGTCCGAACATATATAACGGTCCTAGGTTATCTTGACATACTGTCTGAACTTACATTACCGTCCGATGTGACATTGACATACTGTCCCAACATATATAACCGTCCCCATTTACCTTGGCCTACTGTTCGAACTTATATGACGGTCCGAGGTTACCTTGACATACTGTCCTAACTTATATAACCGTCCGAGGCTACCTTCACATACTGTCATATCTTATATAACCTTCCACAGTTACATTGTCATACTCTCCGAACTTATATAACAGTCCGAGGTTACATTAACATACTGTCCGAACTTATATAACCTTACACAGTTACCTTGACATACTGTCCTAACTTATATAACTGTCCGAGGTTATATTGACAAATTCACCGAACTTACATAACCGTCATATGTTACCTTGACATACTGCCCAAACTTATATAACGGTCCGAGGTTACCTTGACATATTTTCCGAACTTATATAACCGTCCACAGTTGCCCTAACATACTGTCCGGACTTATATAACAGTCCGAGGGTACCTAGACATACTGTCCGAACTTATATAACCGTCCACAGTTACCGTGACATACTGCCCGAACCTATATAACCGTCCGAGGTTGCCGTGACATAGTGCCCGAACATAATTAACCGTGCACAGTTATCTTGACATACTGTCCGAACTTATATACCCGTCCGAGGTTACCTTGACGTACTGTCCGAACATATATAACGGTCCGAGGTTACCTTCACTCACATACTGCCCGAAGTTATATAACGGTCCGAGGTTGCATTGACATACTGTCCGAACATATATAACGGTCCTAGTTTACCTTGACATACTGTCTGAACTTACATTACCGTCCGATGTTACCTTGACATACTGTCCGAACATATGAGCCGCGTCGCGAGAAAACCTGTCTTCGGGAATCTGACGACGTCACAAGATAGGACGTCGTGAACTTAGCTGACGTAATTTCCGCCGAGATTTCCAATTATCGACGTTTGTCAGACCGCTATGTTAGGTTTGTTCCGTGGTGTTAAAAGTTATCTAACGAACAGAACAACAACGTACCTCGATTTTTATTCGAAACGGGCACATCTTATATATGTTTTTATTAACAATAATGGCGTAAGGATAATTTTCTTTTATTATTTTGCTATTGGTTATCATATACAAATGTTTGTCTGTTGACGTGTGTTTTTTATGTTCCTTTATTTTCACATAATATTTCTTTGAAAATATTAACTGTGAGATGATATTTCAAGGATTGTCAAGTCGTGACACAAATACAATAAGACTGTGCGCACTAGCAATTGATATGGTTCTTCTAGTACTGTTCGACGATTATCAAGGATCTCTTGACTTGGGGGGTATTGTTATTATTTTATCTCTCCTCGCCCCTCACCTCTCATTTCTTCGTACTTTGGGACCCTCGTATTTTGAGTTGAGTCTTCAAAAGACAAACTGCTACCGTAACACTCCCAAAACAAACACAAGTGGGTGGTGGGACAAGCTGATCACAAGCTGAGGTAACAACTGTCTCAAATATGTTACCATAGCCAGTTTGGCCATGTGGCAGACTTCCACGCGCTACCCTTGAAGGTGATCTCATATTAGGCGAGTGAGAGACTGCGATGCAGTAGAAATAACGCGATGCAGGCTTTTGCTCTCACGCTATTCCAGTGATTGTGATTGTGTACATAGTGAGCAACACATGACAGTAAAGGGTGCCTGTCATCAGACATGAACACTGCCTTTCAGAGCAAACAGTTTTTTATACCTACTTTAATTTTTTTTTTTAAAAATGGGTATATTGTTTTCGTGACGGGGGCCCGTTCGTCTGTCCGTCCGTCACGTTTCTTGTAAGAAGTAAAATTGTTTAACCGTAATAGGTAGGGTCTTGAAACTTGGTGTGTGCCTTCCATATGGTGTGTAGATGCTCAGTGAATTTTGATTTTTGATTCGATCCCCGGTCATGAATTATCTCCCCCTTTTCAACGTCGCATTTGGGAAACGTGGGTATATTGCGATGGCGCGCCATCGACTGTGCTCTAGTTGTAATGTAATTTAATGTTGAACGTATTGTTCTCCCCGTATGCGTGTGTATTTCCATTTGTATATGTTGAACTAAACGGTCTTATAGACCTAATCAAACAATTAGTTAATCAATATACTTCCGTGGTTTTCTACAATTATAAATTGTTAAAACGTTCAATAAACACGACGTCAAAAAGAAGAAATCAGCACACCGAATCAGCGTACCCGCGCACGTTCATACTTGCTGGTACATGAACTTATCGGTTTGACTTTTTCGCTTCGCACATCCGTCTTTACATTCATTATTCAATGGCAAACATGCTTCTAGTTCGATTATGTCAACTTGCAAACTGTTGTAAATGTTGGCGTATACTCTATCTGTAACGGTATGTACTGTAACGTCATTTACGTCGCATGACGTCGCTTTTACGTGACGTCTCTTTTGCTCAAACGACCTGCATAGTTGTGTCGTATAAACTATAATATCTTAATGAATATTGCAGATATCATGATCAACTAAAAAGCGCTAAATTCATCATACAAATACCATTGTCATAGTAACAAAATGTCATATTGACCAGCAACTACCCGAAGACAGGTTTTCACGCGACGCGGCTCATATTATATAACCATCCCCATTTACATTGGCCTACTGTTCCAACTTATATGACGGTCCGAGGTTACCTTGACATACTGTCCGAACATATATAGCCGTCCGAGGCTACCTTTACATACTGTCATAACTTATATAACCGTCCACAGTTACCTTGTCATACTGTCCGAACTTATATACCTATATACCTGTCCGAGGTTACATTGACATACTGTCCGAACTTATATAACCGTCCACAGTAGCCTTGACATACTTTCCGGACTTATATAACAGTCCGAGGGTACCTTGACATACTGTCCGAACTTATATAACCGTCCACAGTTACCTTGACATACTGCCAGAACTTATATAACCGTCCGATTTTACCGTGGCATAGTGCCCGAACATAAATAACCGTCGACAGTTATCTTGACATACTGTCCGAACATATATACCCCTCCGAGGTTACCTTGGCGTACGGTCTGAACTTATATAACGATCCGAGGCTACCTTGATATACTGCCCGAACGTATATAACCGTCCACATTGACAGGCTGTCCGGACTTATATCATGTATATAACGGTCCTTTGTTACCTTGACATTCTGTCCGAACTCATATAAATGTCCGAGTTTACCTGGACATACTGCCCGAACTTTTATAACGGTCCGAGGTTATCTAGACATACTGTCCGAACCTATATGACGGTCCACGTTTACCTTGAAAAACTGTCCGAACTTATATAACCGTCCGAGGTTGCCTCGACATAACTTCCGAAAATATATAACCGTCCACAGTTGCCTTGTCTGAACATACATAACGGTCCGAGGTTCCGTTGACATACTGTCCGAAATTATATAACCGTCCGAGGTTACATTGACATACTGTCCGAACTTGTATAAAGGTCCGAGGTTACCTTGACATACTGTCAAAAATTATATAACATTCTACAGTTAACTTGACCTACTGTCTGAACTTACATAACCGTCCGAGCTTTCCTTGACATACTGTACGAACTTATATAAGCGTCCACAGTTAACTTGACCTACTGTCTGATCTTACATAATTTTAATAGGAACATACTTATATAACCGTCATAGGTTATCTTGACCTACTGTCTGGACATATATAACGGTCCGAGGTTACCTTGACATACTGCCCGAACTTATATAACGGTCCGAGGTTACCTTGACATAATGTCCGAACTTATATAATCGTCCACAGTTACCTTGACATACTGCCCAAACGTATATAACGGTCCGAGGTTACCTTGACATACTCTCCGAAGCTATATAACCGTCCTAGGCTATCTTGACATACTGTCCGAAATTACCTAACGGTCCGAGGTTACCTTGACATACTGGCCAAGCTTATATAAAGGTCCACGGTTACATTGACATACTGTCCGAACATATATAACGGTCCTAGGTTACCTTGACATACTGTCCGAACTTACATAGCAGTCCGATGTTACCTTGACAAAATGTCCGAATATATATAACCGTCCACAATTACCTTGACCTACTGTCCAATCTTATATAACTGTCCGAGGTTATCTTGAAATACAGTCCGAACTTATATAACCGTCTGAGGCTACATTGACATACTGTCCGAACATATATAACCGTCCACAGTTACCTTGACATACTGTCCCACGTTATATAACCGTCCGAGGTTACCTTGACATACTGTCCGAACGTATATAACCGTCCACAGTTAACGTGACCTAAGGTCCGAACTTATAAAACCGTCCGTGCTTATATTGGCATACTGTCCGAACGTATATAACCGTCCACAGTTAACCTTACCTACTGTCCGAACATATATAACCGTCCGAGATTACCTTGACATACTGTCTGAACTATATAATCGTCAGAGGCTACCTTGACATTCTGATCGAACTTATATAACGGTCCGCGGTTACCTTGACGTACTGCCCGAAATTATATAACGGTCCATAGTTACGTATACCTTGACACACTGTCCGAAAATATTATATCCGTCCTGGGTTACCTTGCCATACTGTCCGAACTTATATAAACGTTCACAGTTACCTTGACATACTGTCCGAACTTACATAATCGTCCACAGTTTCCTTGACGTACTGCCCGATCTCATATAACCATCCGAGGTTACGTTGACACGCTGTCCGAACTTATATAACGGTCCAATTTTAACTTGACATAATGTCCGAATTTATATAACCGTCCGACTTTACTTTGACATACTGCCCGAACATATATAACGCTCCAAGGTTACCTGGACATACTTCCCCAACTTAGATAACCGTCCGAAGTTACATTGACATACTGCCCGAACCTATATAACAGTCCGAGATTACCTTGACATACTGTCCGTAAGTATATAGCTGTCCTAGGTTACCTTGATATACTGGGCGAGCTTATAATAAGGTTCACAGTTACATTGCCATACTGTCCGAACATATATAACGGTCCTAGGTGACCTTGACATACTATACGAACTTATATAACCGTCCGATGTTACCTCTCAGAACGTATATAACCGTCCACAATTACCTTGTCATACTGTCTGAACTTATATAACAGTCCGTGGTTACATTGACATACTGTCCGAACTTATATAACCGTCCACAGTTACATTGACATACTGTCCGAACTTATATAATCGTCCACAGTTACCTTGCCATACTTTCCTAACTTATATAACAGTCCGAGGTTATATTGACATACTCTCCGAACTTAAATAACCGTCCTATGTTGCATTGAAATACTGCCCGAACTTATATAACAGTCCGAGGGTACCTTGCCATACTGCCCGAACTTATATAACCGTCCACAGTTACCTTGACATACTGACCGAACGTATGTAACAGTCCAAGGTTATCTTGACATCCTGTCCGAATTTATATAACCGTCCGATGTTACTTGTCATACTATCCGAACTTACATAACCGTCCACAGTTACCTTGAACAACTGTCAGAATTTATATAACCGTCCGAGGTTACCTTGACATACTGCCCGAACTGTGTAGGAGTCCGAGGTTACCTTGACATACTGTCCGAACTATGTAGCCGTCCGAGGTTACCTTGATATACTGTCCGAACTATGTAGCCGTCCGAGGTTACCTTGAATACTGTCCGAACTATGTGCCGTCCGAGGTTACCTTGACATACTGTATATTTGCCGTAACGAAGTTACCTTGACTACTGTCCGAACTATATAACCGTCCGAGGTTACCTTGACATACTGTCCGAACTATATAGCCGTCCGAGGTTACCTTGACATACTGTCCGAACTATGTAGCCGTCCGAGGTTACCTTGACATACTGTCCGAACTATGTAGCCGTCCGAGGTTACCTTGACATACTGTCCGAACTATGTAGCCGTCCGAGGTTACCTTGACATACTGTCCGAACTATGTAGCCGTCCGAAGTTACCATGACATACTGTCCGAACTAGTGCGTCCGAGGTTACCTTGACATACTGTCCGAACTATATAGCCGTCCGAAGTTACCTTGACATACTGTCCGAACTATATAACCGTCCGAGGTTACCTTGACATACTGTCCGAACTATATAGCCGTCCGAGGTTACCTTGACATACTGTCCGAACTATGTAGCCTGTCGAGGTTACCTTGACATACGCCGAACTATGTAGCCGTCCGAGGTTACCTTGACATACTGTCCGAACTATGTAGCCGTCCGAGGTTACCTTGACATACTGTCCGAACTATATAGCCATCCGAAATTACCTTGACATACTGTCCGAACTATATAACCGTCCGAGGTTACCTTGACATACTGTCCGAACTATATAGCCGTCCGAGGTTACCTTGACATACTGTCCGAACTATGTAGCCGTCAGAGGTTACCTTGACATACTGTCCGAACTATGTAGCTTGACACATACTGTCCGAACTATGTAGCCGTCCGAAGTTACCTTGAAATACTGTCCGAACTATATAGCCGTCCGAAGTTACCTTGACATACTGTCCGAAATTTTGTAACGGACCGAGATTACCTGGACATACTGTCTGAACTTTTATAGGTCCGTACCTTGATACTGTCGACTATATGCCATCCGAAATTACCTGATATGTCCGAACTTATAACCGTCCGGTTACCTTGACATACTGTCCGAACTATGTAGCCGTCCGAGGTTACCTTGACATACTGTCCGAACTATGTAGCCGTCCGAGGTTACCTTGACATACTGTCCGAACTATGTAGCCTTGACCGACATACTGTCCGAACTATGTAGCCGTCCGAGGTTACCTTTGATACTGTCCGAAACTATATGCCGTCCGAATTACCTTGAACATACTGTCCGAAAATTTTTGTACGGCCCAGGATTACCTGACCTACTGTCCGAATATACCCCTCCGAAACCTTGATACTGTCCGAACTATATACCGGTCCGATTACCTTGACATACTGTCCGAACTATATAGCCGTCCGAGGTTACCTTGACATACTGTCCGAACTATGTAGCCGTCCGAGGTTACCTTGACATACTGTCCGAACTATGTAGCCGTCCGAGGTACCTTGACACTGTCCGAACTAGTGCTGACATACTGACCGAATATGTAGCCGTCCGAAGTTACCTTGAAATACTGTCCGAACTATATAGCCGTCCGAAGTTACCTTGACATACTGTCCGAAATTTTGTAACGGCCCGAGATTACCTGGACATACTGTCTGAACTTATATAACGGTCCGTGTTTACCTTGACATACTGCCCGAACTGATATACCTGTCCGAGGTTACCTTGACATACTGTCCGAACTATGTAGCCGTCCGAGGTTACCTTGACATACTGTCCGAACTATATAGCCGTCCGAAGTTACCTTGACATATTGTCCGAAATTTTGTAACGGCCCGAGATTACCTGGACATACTGTCTGAACTTATATAACGGTCCGTGTTTACCTTGAAATACTGTCCGAACTTATATAGCCGTCCCATGTTACCTTGACATACTGTCCGAACATATATAACCGTCCACAATTACCTGGACCTGCTGTCGGAACCTATATAACCGCCCGAGGTTACCTTGAAATACTTTCCGAACTTATATAACGGTCCGAGGTTACCTTGACATTCTGCCGGAACTTATATAACCGTCCAAGATTGCCTTGACATACCGTCCGAACTATGTAGCCGTCCGAGGTTACCTTGACATACTGTCCGAACTATGTAGCCGTCCGAGGTTACCTTGACATACTGTCCGAACTATGTAGCCGTCCGAGGTTACCTTACATAATACCTGAACATACCGTCCGATTCCGACATACTGTCCGAACTATACCGTCCGAGGTTACCTTGACATACTGTCCGAACTATATAGCCGTCCGAAATTACCTTGACATACTGTCCGAACTATATAACCGTCCGAGGTTACCTTTGACATACTGTCCGAACTATGTAGCCGTCCGAGTTACCTTGACATACTGTCCGACTATGTACCGCTCCGAGGTTACCTTGACATACTGTCCGAACTATGTAGCCGTCCGAGTTACCTTGACATACTGTCCGAACTGATATACCTGTCCGAGTTCCTTGACATACGTCCGATAGTACCGTTCCGAGGTTACCTGACACTCCGAACTATATAGCCGTCCGAGTTTACCTTGACATACTTGTCCGAACTTATGTAGCCGTCCGAGTTACCTTGGCATACTGTCCGGAACATATATAACCGTCCTGTTACCTTAATGATCTCCGAACTATTATACGTCCAGGTTACTGACTCCTGCCACTAATATACGTTCCAGAAATTTTCGTCGAACCTATATAACCGCCGGAGTACCTTGAAATACTTTCCGAACTTATATAACGGTCCGAGGTTACCTTGACATTCTGCCGGAACTTATATAACCGTCCAAGATTGCCTTGACATACCGTCCGTACTTACATAATCGACCACAGTTACCATGGCCTACTGTCGGAACTTAAATAACCGTCCGAGGTTACCTGCACACATACTGTTCGATCCTATGTAACGGTCCGAGTTAACCTTGACATACAGCCCGAACTTATATAACCGTCCGATGCTATATTGGAATACTGTCAGGATCAATCTAGCATTCCACAGTTACCTTGACATACTTTCTGAACTTATATAACAGTCGGAGATTACCTTGACATACTGTCCGAGCTTATATAACGGTCCACAGTCCACAGTTGACATATTGTCCGAAAATATATAACTGTCCAAGGTTACCTTGGCATACTGCTCGAATTTTTATAACGGTCTGATGTTACCTTAGCATACTGTCCGAGCTTCTATAACGGTCCACAGTTTCATTGACATACTGTCCGGACATATATAACGGTCCTAGGTTACCTTGACATACTGTCCGAACTTATATACCAGTCCGAGGTTACCTTGATTTGCTGTCCGAACTTACATAACCGTCCGATGTTAACTGCACATACTGTCCGAACTTATATAACCGTCTGATGTTAACTGCACATACTGTCCGAACTTACATAACCGTCCGATGTTAACTGGACATACTGTCAGAACTAATATAACCGTCCGATGTTAACTGGACATACTGTCCGAACTTACATAACCGTCCGATGTTAACTGGACATACTGTCCGAACTTATATACCAGTCCCATGTTACCTGACATACTGTCCGAACTTATATACCAGTCCCATGTTAACTGGACATACTGTCCGAACTTACATAACCGTCCGATGTTAACTGGACATACTGTCCGAACTTATATACCAGTCCCATGTTACCTTGACATACTGTCCGAACTTATATACCAGTCCCATGTTACCTTGACATACTGTCCGAACTTATATACCTGTCCCATGTTACCTTGACATACTGTCCGAACTTATATACCAGTCCCATGTTACCTTGACGTACTGTCCGAACTTATATACCAGTCCCATGTTACCTTGACATACTGTCCGAACTTATATACCAGTCCCATGTTAACTGGACATACTGTCCGAACTTACATAACCGTCCGATGTTAACTGGACATACTGTCCGAACTTATATACCAGTCCCATGTTACCTTGACATACTGTCCGAACTTATATACCAGTCCCATGTTACCTTGACATACTGTCCGAACTTATATACCAGTCCCATGTTACCTTGACATACTGTCCGAACTTATATACCAGTCCCATGTTACCTTGACATACTGTCCGAACTTATATAAAGGTCAGAGGTTACCTTGATTTACTGTCCGAACTTACATAACCGTCCGATGTTACCTTGACATACTGTCCGAGCTTATATAAAGGTCCAAGGTTACTTATATTTACTGTCCGAACTTATATAACTGTCCAAGGTTACCTTGCCATTTTTCCGAGAACTTTTATAACCGTCGAAAGTTACCTTGACACACTGTCTGAAATTGAAATTATATAGCCGTCCGAGGTTACCTTGACATACTGTCCGAACTTATATACCAGTCCGAGGTTACCTTGACATACTGTCCGAACTTATATAACTGTCCAAGGTTACCTTGACATACTGTCTGAACTTATGTACATACTGCCCGAATTTATATAACCGTCCGAGGTTACCTTGATATACTGCCCTAACTGATATAACGGTCCTAGGTTACCTGGACATACTGCCCTAACTTATATAACTGTCCGAGTTTACCTTACCTGGACATACTGGAAATATGCACACTTGGTACACGTCCAACAACACCTCGTCCTGGACGACTTCACCTCCCCGGGCCCACAGGGGGCCGAACAGTAGGACGGCTGGTAATTGTCGCTCGTGAAATTCACTGTGAGGTTGGCTCGTCCGGTCTTGTCTGTGACAAATATGGCACATTTTAAATGAGCATGGAAAAATGAAAAATGAATGAGTTTAACGTCACTGCAACAGCAAGGCTAGGAAACTCTTAGGAATTCCGAGGCTCGCCGAGAAGAGCCTGATTATCTTGATATCAAAAGACACTAGACTGGTATGCTATTTATCAGGTAGCAAAATAGTTTTAGCTGAAAAGAACGCGAACTTGTTTATGTTGCGTCATCATTACACTGACATCATTCGGTAATGCCAATTGACGCCGTTCGACCAATGGATGGTCAGTGTTCAATTTGCTGTTACCCAGATAATAGCATCAGGTTAATGCCTAAACAACTGAACACAATCTGCCTCTTTGATGAACGTTACTGGTAGATTCGGTCATTCTAACATTACTTGGTATATTCGGCCTGATAACATTTTCACTTGGCAATGTCGGTCACGCACACCACACACAGAATAGAATGAGAGTAAATAGCATATTATGCACATCATTAAATACAGAACATTCGGTCACTTTGAGACAGACATTACCAGTCTAGCGTCTTTTGATATCACGTTTATCAGGCTCTGCTAGGAAACGCGTAGAGGCAAGTTGAAAATATCATGGACTTCTGTATGTTGCGTCTTACAATGAAGTCATTCAGTAAAACCATGTGACGCCGTTCCACCAATGAAACAGCAGGTTTCAATTCGTTGTAACCCTTCTATTTGTGTCAGGTCAGTGCCTGATACGATATTATGTTATTAGACAGTACGTATTCGGCCCATACAATATACCAATACTTTATACAATACATTTTGCAACATTTCCTACAACCCATGTTAGGGCTTGAGTCCGGATACGGACACATACCGATGAACGTGCCGACCTGCCGCCACTCGAACCCGGTTCCCGTGTCCACGAAGTTCATGATGCTGTACCGGGCCGGACCCTCATTGCCGTAAAACTTGAACGTCAATCCGGCCGGGCCTGTGTGGGAAATGAAAGGAAACGGGCTCTGATATTACGTGCCTTATCACATTACCGATTTTCACCGATGTTGATTTGAATATTTTAAAACAGAAATATGTTCCTTAAAATTACGTTACCTCTCACTTCTTACTTTAAACAATAGTTTACTAAAGCAAACACTGTGGTAAATGTTACGGAGCCCAGCAGGGGACGTAGAATTATTTTGTTGATTAATTCGTTCCCACGAAATAACAATTCGTTCCCTCAATTTAACAATTCGTTCCCACAAATCAACAAATCGTTCCCACGGATTAACAATTCGTGGGAACAAATTAATAATAAAAATGCATTCTACGTCCCCTGCGGGGCTCCGTAGAAACGAACTCTGATATTACATTACCTATTTCCACCGATGTTGATTTCGATATTTAAAACAAAGGAAATATTTTCCATAAATTACGTAACCTCTCAATTCTTACTTTAAACAATAACTTACTAAAGCAAATTCTGTGGTAAATGTTAGATAAAAGCATACCACAAACCTGCAACATGGTTCACATTACAACATGACTCACCGACAAAAGACACGTTTTTTATGTATTCCATGAGTTGTTCCCCGTTAATGATGTTCATTGCGCTGCAAACTCCCGGTCGCCCCTCGCACAAGTCTTCGTGCATGGCCCGCAGCGCATGCGCAAACGCGAACACGGCGTCCATTGTGTTGTAGGCGTTTAGGTTGCGGTTATACGTGCCTGCCAATGGAAGAAAACAAACAGACTCAATATTGAGGGGAAAAATCAGCAACAACATAAATGTGTTTTCTAAGAAATGGCACATCACGTGATAATATAATAATTCCAGCACAAAAATATTTACACAATTCCCTAACATTTGATTGGTCCGCAGCAAGTCTCTGTCCAAAATGTATATCCCAGTAAACTCCAATGCCGAACTACTTTCCGTAACCTTGAGGCGCAGTTAAAATAATTCTTAAGAAAACGGAAAAATAAATCCATTGTCTTGATGAATTTATTTCAAATGCTGGAACTGTAAGGAATGAATTGCCTTTTTGTTGAATTTATCGGGGATATAAACTTGGAAAAGTCGCGGGAATACTGGACGAGGCCTTCTGGCCTTCGTCCAGTATTCCCGCGACTTTTCCAAGTTTATACCCCGATAAATTCCACAAAAAGGCCATTCATTCCTTATAATAAATGGTACACTTTTGGTATAAAATTATAATGTCTAATGTAACAAACATGTTCATGTGTATGCCGCAGATGAAAAGACTCGGATCTACCGTCTATTTCACGAAACCTGCCCAAAGTTTACGGCTATATAAATAATGCAAACAAAAACGAACAATATATATTTCGATAATATTAAATTATAGCAAAATTTAATAATGCGCCTACTTTTTATTTCGTGAAAAAAAAATGTCCACATGTTAAATTCCCATAGACATCTTCACATAGTGAATATGCCTAGATGGGGATTTAACATGGCCGGGGGGCATTTATCTAATTTCAGAAATAGTGGACCAATTTTCAAAATGTAACTTTTGTTTTCTTAGTTAGATCATGTCCAAGCTAATTCTATTTCAGAATCAATATCCAAAGTTTTTCGTTTTTCGACTCCTTCTCCAGTTTTCCTCCTATTTTCCCCCATATTAAATTCCCACAGAGAACTAATTTTTCGTAATAAAATAAATATTTGACAAAATTTCAAGAAATAGAAAGAAGGCACATTCTTAAATGTTGATAACATTAAATATTATCGAAAACAATATTGTTTTTGCCTGGTTTATATGGCCGTAAAATCTGGGCAGGTATCGTGAAAAAGACAATATAACCCAGAAACATTTTTCACTGGCACGGAGTGCAGCACCGGTGTTTGTAGATATTTCTAACATGGGTTGGTATTTAAAGGTACATGCCCCCTCAGTAGACACAAACTATTCTGTATAGGAATTAATAAGTACATAAGTGTGTCGGTATTCCACCAGTTCTGACAATTACAAGTGCCCGCTATATAGATATAATAATTTAGAGAATTTTTTTTTCTGATAGTGACTCGCGGTGATATCAGGCTATTATCATATGCATATGAGGCATGACATTTTTGCCGTGAATGGGAAAAAATATCCGGCAAGGCTGAAGAATTTCTTTATTTCTCATCAGAAGTATATGTTGTGACCACTCATTTGAACCGTCTCGCCGAGACGGTTCAAATGAGTGGTCACAACATATACTTTGGTTCAGAAATAAAGAAAATAGATAGAGAAAAGTAGGTTAGTGCCGTGAATGGGAAACAATATCTGGCAAGGCTCAGGAAACGGGATGGGCGAGGCTCTGATGACTATACAAATGAAGCATGACATTTTTTAATTATTTATACTAACTAAATGCGTCACCTGAAAATGTTTTTTTTTTCGGCAGATTATAAAGTATGATCATTGCACATCAACAAACAAACACAGAGAATAAATGTTAATGTCCGTTACTGAACATTTTTAGGAAACACGGTTATCGTCCCTGATATCAGTGTGGAAATTTACGTCTGATATAAAATGTATAATAATGTCAATCAATACGTGGGGTAATTGTAAATGTTTACTTTGCCAGAAAATGTGCTAGATGATGTCGCTGATATAAAGAACATGTTGTGCCTACTGAGTGGGCATGTACCTTTAACATACTACTGTCTGTTTCACGAAACCTGCGCAACTTGAAATTTTACGGCCATCTAACGTTTAAATGCAAAAACAATATTTGTTGGATATGTTAAATTTGATCACAATTTAAGAATGACCCTTCTTTTTATTTGAATTATTGTCAAATATTGACTTTATTACGAAAAAAAGATTTGTCTATGGGAATTTAACATGGGAGAAATGAGGTGGAGGAGCTGTCAAACACGATTTTTTTTTTGAAATTTGACTCTGGCTAGATAGCTTGGACATGATATAACTAAGAAAACGAAAGTTAAAGTTCGAAAATCGGTCCAAACATTCTAAAAAAATTCCCCATGTTAAATCCCCATAGACATCTTCAGTCTCTGTGAAGATGTCTATGGGGATTTAACATAGGGAAATTGTTTTTTCACAATAAAATCAATATTTGACCAAATTTCACGAAGTAAAAAGAAGGCTCATTCTTAAATTTTCTTTTAATTTAATATTATTGTTTTTGCATTGTATATATAGTCGTTAAATTTGGGCAGATTTCGTGAAACAGACATTAATTCTTCATAAAATAGAGCGTCTGATCGTGAGTGATGATTTAATTTTTTTTGTTAAATGAGTTGACTGATTTCTTAAGAAACGAGGCTATGCCGAGTTTCTTATGAAATAAGTCAACGTATCTCAAACGAGTTTCCATTTGATATGAGTTTCATACAAAAACATGTCAAATGGAAACGAATTTGAGATTATGTTTATCACCTTCAAAAAGCAGAAAACTTGGAGATATCTGATACGATTCAGTGATCAGACGCCATTTACTATTTTCGCCTCTAATTAAAAATATCTACAGAGAATAATAGTATTATAAATAAAGCATATAATATGTTCCTGTTCTTTGTAAGCACTCCATATTACACATTAGAACACATTCAGTAACTCTAACGAGTCAGTGACGCTTCTAATGACGTTTCAAACATGACAACGTCAACGTCAAAACATCAGTGCTTTGTCGCGCCATTACGGACGTCATTTGGAACGTCTCATTTTTATGCATTTGGCATAACGTTGGAGCAAAATACGAATACAGAATTAGGGTGATGCGGCTAGCCAATCAAATTCGCTCCAGGTGTTATTACATGTGTGGAATAACAAATAACACGGACGAACAATGTGTTCATGTTATACACAGCAAAATGTGCCACATATGCAATCATATGAACAAAAATGCATATGATATTCATATGTAAAACATATGAAAACATATGAATTGCATAAGAAATTAATATGAGAAGAGCCGCTATGAAAGTCATGTGATGTTCATATGAATTTCATATGAAGACTTTTCACATACATTTCATATGAATATCTTGAAGTATTTCGTTTGAAAAATGTTTATATGCAATTCATATGAAACACACCATTATTTTTTCATATGCAAAATTCGTATGAAATTCATGTTTTTCATATGAAATTCATATGAAAATGTTATAGATTTAAAAACATTGTACATGGGTCGTTATATGAAATTGTTATGATTTGCATATGAAATACATATGAAGATTCTGCATATGAATTGCATATTGGCTCACCTTATATCATTTGCATATGAAAGTTTCATATGAAATTCATATGCCACACATTTTGTAGTGTACATTGTGTTATTACACTGCGACAACAAATAAACTACATGTATTTTACATCCATTTTCAATCGTATAACTTACCATTCACATCTGATATTTCATCAGTTGTTTGGCAATCCCTTAGTGTATGGTTACTGGTTCCCGGAGCGGACATGCTACAGTGGAACAGCTGCTCCCAATACGCCTGGAACCAGGGATTCATCACGTGGGTTTCCGGTCGCAGACTGAAATTATACACAATAATAATAGAGCCATGAAATATATTTACATAAACCGTGATATTTTCTGTAAACTACGTCTCGTCACAGTTCAATTTAATTGTCTCAATTATGTTGATGGACCAGCTTATATATGGGCCGCGCTCTGTGAAAACCAGCCTTAATGACAACGTCATGAAAGGCTGAAAATGACTTCGCAAAGTTACACATAAATTTACCAACGTCACTTCGGATTTTGACACTTGGAATTGTTGCGTCATTGCAATAAGTTGTCCTATTTATAGCCGTATGCTTTACGGCTCACACATATTTTAATGTTGGATATGCGTGGCATAATTGTACAGTTGTTTTCATAGTGGTTCAGATAAATGTCTTTTTTTTCTTCGGTTTCCTTCAAGGAAATACGTAGTAATTTTGTCGATTATTTTTATAAAAATGGGTATATTGCATTTATGATTTTTATAATATATTATTTGGACGACTTGTGAAATGACATTTGAAACTAAATAACCATACGACCGGTATTTTTAGATAACACATAACAATATCAGTATTATGTAATCATAATGCTAATATTTCTTTTAAACTTTATTTATATATTTATATAATAATTACACAAACAAACGCGATAACAATTGTAGTCGACGTAGATGGAGGCGTCTGCATGTTTCTTAATTTGGGTTGAAACCTGAATACTCACAGAAAACAAACTTATCCTGTCTGGCGACCACCATCAGCTATACATGTACTTACAACTTTAAGATCGACCCCGGGGCGCATGTGTGCGCTCTTTACTAATTATGCTATACGGTCCCGTTCAGATTAGAGCGGGGTCAGGTATTTGTATTTTCGGCCGTCTACAAGGGCGGATTCAGGAAAGGGTGGAGGGGGGGGGCGGTGGACCCGGCGCGCACCCACCCCCCCCCCCCCCCCTAAAATTCGCCGAGTAAAGATTGTTTACAAGTTACAAGGCACGTTTCTACGTTCGCGTTGTGAATTTATTGCTTATTGGGTTTTTTTTCTCCAAAATGAGCCAGAACGCAGGAAATGCGATGTAGATTTGAAAAAAATTCCGGGGGGGGGGGGGGTGGGGAGGGGGGGGTGGGGAATGCCCCCCGGACCCCCATAGCGCGTTCGATAATAATATAGTCAAGTATTGCAAAATAGTTACGCCCACCACCCCCTAACCCGAAATCCTGGATCCGCACCTGATCTAAGACAGAACCGTACACGCTGTACAAACCCAGTTTCGATTTGGGGATTTATTTATAGATTACACTGCATTACGCATTTTGATGAGTAACTCTAACTTTCATTTGAACGTGACAACCGAGTTTCGAAATATGTAGACAACCTCGGGTAAATCTGCATTCATGTATTCATGACTTAATTATGTGTCTACCTAGATCTTCATATTTCATGATCATATTTATGAAAAGGTCTTGGTTTACAGATGTCGTTCTATGGAAAACGATTTAATATGGTAGTGCTAATTACGCGGCTCCTCGCATATCGCATGCATCATGTTGACACTGGGTCAAACATGTTTTATTATTTAGTATTTAGTGTGTTGGTATTGTGTCACAGGCATATTTAGTGCGAACATAATTGTAGCCACCGGGGGCCCGTTTCACTAAACTTCGTACGACTAAAATGTTTGTAAGTGCAAATCTAGGATCGTCTGGAAATTTCAATTGATTGATTTACATTTATTGAGCATAGGCTGCTCAATAAATGTAAATCCAATAATTGTTTACAGGATAATGTTGTTAATGTGGAATTTACAGACTATCTTAAGTTTGTACTTACGAACATTTTAGTCTTACGAAGTTTAGTGAAACGGACCCCAGGGACGTAGCCTACTGATTTATATCTGTATCTGCAACCACTTGCATGTACCTTCTAATGTCACGTAATTTTTAGCGACTTTCAAAAATATCCCATTACATCAGCTGTACGATTGCCGTTTGATGACTGTTAAATATTATTTTAATTTACCACTTGTAAATATGGTTATGTGAATGTATGGCATATATTTTACTAGTATTTTTGCAATCAGTGCAGACCCTGATCACAGGTCTCCAACATTTACAAATTTAAGAAGTCCTACTTTTGATCGTTGTTTATATATTTACTACTAAACACTGGATGTCTGCGTGTTTTTTTATTGTTTTTTTTTATCAAAGGGACGTTCTATACTCCAGTAAACAAAGCATTTGTGGTCGGCCAAAATAGTAAAGAAATGAAACATATGCAGCTAACATGTTTTCAGCCTCCTAAATAATATAGGCTGGTCTCCCAAACTGTCCGAGGTGAGCGTTCGTCGTAAAATCGTAAAATCCAAGATGGCCGCCAATCTGAATATATGTTGGCAATATCTCGGGAACTAAGCCAGTTATGAACATAATTTCAGTTGCTATACATATGTTTCCGATGTCTACCTATAAGATGGTAATAACCATTAATGGATAAAAAATCATCATCATGGATTTCAAAATATGTGCTCTCAACACTGATATCTTACACCACGACGCCCACTATTATATATCGGTCTCATTTACAGTAACACCATAATTCTCATTGTAACAACTTTGCGCTTGTGGTTATAGTACCAAATTGTTCCAGATACGAACATGTAATTAAAACGTAATAAGCCAGGTTTGGTTAGAAAACGCCTCAAGTAGTTCTTCTAAATATAAATCGCACTCTTGTATCGATCTTTTGACGTTAGCGTTGTTAAAACGATGCTAGCCAATCGGATGCATAATCAATGGTTACATACGCGTCACAAGCAGCTTTCGTCGCAGTTTCATCGGGACTGTCGCGAATGTAACACGTGTTCGTACCTTTCGTACCAAATCGATAATTATATATTGCATATACAGATATAATACTCTTCATATAGTGATTGTTGTGTGTAGACATACGACTGTCATATCAGTAATATGGATACGCAGGACATGTGTCTCATATGCCAGCAGGCATTGTCGGAAGGAGACACAGTAGTAGTATCAAGGGGCCTAGATATCATACGAAACTGCAGTATGAGGCGTTACGGTGAGATCGTTGAAAAGTTAGTAGACATTTCGTCTATCTGCGTTCACACATAATGTCGAAGAAATTATACACGCGAATCGAACATCGCTTCTGCACAATTGTTTGTTTTGTGGCGATGAATGCGATCAGATATTTGATCAGAAAAAGCATGTAGTAAAATGAGTAAAATACCAAACAAAGAATCAATTCAACAATTCAACAGGCGGCAGCAGCACGTAATGATGAGTTGGGACGTACAGTCAGTGCCCGTGTTGAAGCAGTGATAAGCGACTTGGTGGCTGCGGAAGCCAGATATCACACCCCATGCTATTGCAAATTCTTCAAAATGCCATCTAATCGTAAGAAAGGGCGGCCCACAGATGATGATTTAACAGCAGCGTTTGACCGTCTGTATTACTTTTTAAGGGACAACGATGAATGTCAGTACTCGTTGGAAGAGTTGTTTGATAAACTTGCTGAATATCTCCCAGATTCTGTCAGTGTATGCTCCGAACGGTCAATGAAGAGAAAGCTTCTCGATCACTTTGGTGATGACATCAGTATCACCAGCTTGCCGGGCAAGAAGTCGGTAATATGTTTCCGAAATACCGGTTACACGATTGTGAGTAGCGCTTGGTACACACAGAAATCACAGGATCAAAAGCAAGAGCGTTTACGAATTGTCAAAACAGCTGCGGAAATCGTCGAAGGGAAGACATTAGGTCGATGACATACTAAACAGACAGTGCGTACGACGATACAAATTATGTTGTCCCAGAAACACGGACTACATTCATGGACAATGTGACACAATTATCAACCATGCAATAATCACTGCCACTCGACCGCGGTCGTTTATTTCTATGATTCAGGTCGGACTATCAGTCTTTGTGCACAGGCACGTGGAATCCAGGCATCTTACAGACATACTGTACGGTATGGGTGTGAGTTCCCCCTACAGCGTAGCACGGCGCTATGAAGCATCTGCGATGCTACAAAACAGGCCTTCTGTAGAAGCAAACTCATTCAGTCAGTTCGTATTCAACAATGCGGATTTCAATGTGAGAACTCTGGATGGTTATGGTACCTTCCACATCATGGGAGGTATCATGTGTGTCACACCTGAGAGCGAAATCACGAACACTGACGTTACTGAACGTATAAAAGTACAGCCGAGCGCAGGTGAACAAAGTGAATTTGCAAACATACACAGCTAGAAACACATAAGGCATCGATGTATATCAGTGAAGGATATTGGAGACATCAGACGTGTGTTCTCAGAAAAGTCCTTATACTCTTTGCTAGACACGCTGTGTATGTGTGGTACTTGGCTAAAGGCGCCAAAGAACCCAAGCTGGAGTGGGTATATGGAGTTGGTAACAAACGAAAGCAAGGTGTACCTGACTTCCAAGGTTGTTATCCTGCCATTCTTGAATTTGCAACCAACCAGTTTAGATGCCATCTACACGGTTCTAGTGTTTGCTGCTTGGGAGTGTAGACGACACGGTCAGAAAACGTGTCTTGTCACATTCGATCAGCCTCTTTACGCCAGAGCTGTGGACATGGTGACTGCTGCAAGCAGTGACAGTGACTTGTCATCGATCGTGGTACGACTAGTTGGGTTCCATTTACTGATGTCGTTCATGGGTGCCGTTGGTTACATAATGGGTGGCAGTGGTCTACAGAATGTATGGTCTGCCATTTATGCGACAGATTCCGTAGAAAAAATGATTGATGAATGGGCATGCGTTTGCTCGAGCATTGCGTGCTCACTTTCTTACTCAGCTCGCTCTAGCGGTCATTATCTTACAGGAACTGGGACTCAACAAGAACAAGGCGGCCATGAATGTAACAGAAACTCCGGAAAGAAAGACATTACAAAGTGCACACTCCTTGCTAAAGTATTGAGCAAAATGGAAGTTAGCAAGATACATGCCATAGACATCAGTCGCACAGATAAGCTGTGGATGCAATACTATGATCAGGTAACTAATGCACCGCTTTGCTTTGTATCTGCCGAGCGCTGTGGGATTGTACATTACACCTCGAAACTGTACGTGAAATGATGCCACATTTTCATGCAGCCGGACACTTTGCATATGCAAAATATGCACACCTGTATCTGCAGGAGATTTCTGAACTGGAAAACAAGATGACAGCAGACGAGTTTAGACAGTTCACGTCGGGTTACTTCACGGTCAGCCGCAGTGAAATAGTTTGGACTGGAGTGTGGATTGATATGACAATCGAGCTGGTGTTGAAGAAAGCCATGAACACATCTGGGGGTCTCGTTCGCGGTCATGGCATGACGGAGTGTTTTGAGTCGATGTGTTCTCGGTATGCCAGGTTGTTACGAACTTGGTCACCGCTTCGAAGAGTTTTGTGGCACCGATATCACGTCGTCAGAACAGCATGTGGACCACAGAAAATCTCGACAGTTACGTGATGAACAGGACGTTGACAAACTAGTAGAATGGTTCACCTTACACCCACCACTGTCACATACCAGTGAGTTAATGTCCATTGGTACTGGCGTAGTAGGCGACGAGACTATTAACTGCGATTCAGCCGTAAAAGCAGGGACAGATGCCAAGACGAAAATGACGGGAATGACGTTTGGAAAAGTCAAGTTGCACAGGAAAGACAGTGTTCTTTCTCTGACCGCAGTTAGCAGCTCAGTTAAGTTTCACGAGGAGATCATGCCTATCAATACCATGCAACTGTTCAACAGAAGTATTTGTCTGGTGAAGTCAGATGAAGATTTTGCCTCGTGTCTTCAGTATGAGTTGGCTCCTCCTCCTGTACAAGGTAGTGGAGACAGCATCCGGGGTGGAATGTGAGGAAACCTGTCCGACCGACAGCACATATGTGCTAGATGGTGGATATCTGCTGCGGCGAGTCGTTTGGCCACACAACGGGACATACAGTGATTTGTACAGAACATATGTAGCATATGTACAGAAGTACTTTCCCAGAAACTGTCATGTCGTGTTCGATGGCTACAGTGATGCTCCCAGCTTGAAAAGTGCAGAACAAAATCGAAGGGCCACCAAATTCCAGTCCACCGAAATACAATTCACTGACGAAATGCCAATCACCATACTACAAGACAGGTTTTTTTCAAATGGTAAGAACAAGGCCAGGTTCATTCATGCTCTGACAGGGCACTTGAAACAAGCGGAAATAGTTGTGAAACAGGCGAAAGCTGATGCTGATACTTTAATAGTCAGTACAGCAGTGTCTCTGTCAGGTGACAACGCCGTGGTAGTTGTTGGAACTGATGTTGACCTTCTCATCCTCATGATTCAACTTGCCGGGCCAAATGATAATCTCTACATGTTCAAAGCTGGCAGTGGAAAGTACCAGAATAAGGTGTACACTCAACTCGAGTGGTGGGAAATGTATGTGCCTGTGTGTGTTTCGGTTGTACTGTTACCGTATAATTTAAATTGCAGATGACACTGAAACAATCTGGAATAAAACTCGCCATCAAATCGTAACATCCAAGTCGCGGGCATAGCCAGAAAACATAAACTTATAACTGATTCCGTGATTGAGATATTGTCAGAAATGTGAAGTTGGTGACTGTCAGCTTGAGATTCAAAATGGCGGACAAAGTACAATCATCAGAAATGCGCGACATTGTGTATTTAAAATATACTTGACAGTCCTCTACAATATGTGAAATGAATGGGATTTGTGTTGGTGTTCGTGTTCTGTGAGGCTTGTGTTGTATTATTTCCATGCATAACCATTGTCCTTTCGAAAATAAATTGTGGGTTGTACATCGCTAGTCGTGGAGTGCACATATGTGCCATATTGAAGGCTCTGCGACTAACGATGTACGCGCGCCGTTGTTTGCGCGGTGTTGCGTGTTTGTCTTGTTTTCATGTGACTCTCTTGGTGTTTTGGCTCTATTTTATAAATATATTTACCCATTTATTGAGAGAAAAAAAGGTCATTGGTGGCGGCCATTTTGAAAACCATGATGGTAGTCATAAAATCATTTTCTGTGTATCACCATCCGATAGCCAGACACCCATAATGTGGGTGTAAGCTCTGAAATTGTGTTCATAACTAGCTTAGTTCTTGTGATTTTGTCAAAAATGTATCCCTGATGGCGGCCATCTTGGAATTTTCACTTTTCTGGCAAACGCTCACCCCGGAAAGTTTGGGAGACCAGCCTATGTTATTTAGAAGGCTCAAAACATGTTATCTACATAGGTTTTATTTCTTTGCTATTTTGCCGACCTTTTCCAAATTTTCAGCCCAGTTTAATGGTGTACTAGTTGGAGGCGTGTACATAATATAAAGCAAATACCAGGAGCGGATCCAGGATTTCAGGTTAGGGGAGGGACTTCTTAATTGAAACAGTTTACTATACTTTCGAACTAGCACCGTTTGTTCGTCGACCAAGCGGAGCTCGGGAGACTGCTAGGTGGGTCCGGCGGTATGCCCTCCTGGATATTGTTGATATATATACCCCATTTTACTCGCAAACTGTTAGGAAAGGGGGGGGGGGGGTAAGGTTGGCTAGGTTGGCCACTCACTTCTTTGTTTACAACGGCGTTGAATGTACTTTTTCTGAAACGCAACACAATTAAATTGCAAATTTCAATTTCAAATTAATTATTCCCGACGAGAGGATACAGTGTATACATATACTTGCACCAGTACTATTATGCTTACTGCCGGTATTTTTATCAGAACATTTTATAACATTTATACAATCATGTTTGTCATATCGACACATTTTCCGGACATTGACAGGTTTATGTAGTTGTATATATATTTGTTTTCAAATGGTAAACCCATTATCAAAAATTCAAACCGACACACATTTAAAAATACACAGTAATGGATATTCTGTTGGCCACTTTTGATTTGAACAACTATACATTCCACTTACTAAATAAATACGTATGCTGTCGCGCGGGCATCAGTCACGCAAATAAAAACATATGAAGGAATCTACAAAGTACGGTTGATAAATGCGTACATTTATAAAATTTGAAGAAACTTATATAAAAAATCAGTACCGGCAGTAAATTCATAGACAGGATCGAGACGGGTAGCCCACACAATATCATTTTTAAGCGGACACACCTAACAATATCTGCCCTCTCGGTGTGGGGGCAGTGGCGCGGCGGTGGGCAGCCGAGGGAGTGGGGGCAGCGCAGGATTTCCCCATAGACCTGCTAGTACGAGATACATGTACACAAGACCGTCCGTCAGTCATATTGGCTACACAGGAAAACGTTCCTCCCGCTTTCGGAGATGTAAATTTAATTCCGAGAGTCGGGTATGGACAGTCGATTTTTAATTTGTTTAAAACTCCCCGGGGGTGTCCGACTACCCTCTATACACCATCGGGCGCTGAACTCATTGATATGTGCAGCCATAAGCCTATCCAAATTCCAACCAAATTCAGGCCATTCATTTCTACAGAAAATAGTGCATTTGTTTCAATCACAGATTGTTTCAATTTCAAACACCAGGAACGTCGTTTAGTTGTTTGTGTTTGGTCCTTGGTGTGTGACGTAATGTCTACATCAATAAATGGCATCACAATTAACTGTTACGTAAATAACGTCAATTAGATTCTGAACTAAATTCTCAAATAATTACAATGTGTCTTTCTGACGGTACATGCATATGCATAATATTTGATAGTTGGCGATAGTAGCAAATTATGAGGTCACATGTCGGCTAATTATAGATTTAACATTGATAGTGGTGCGTTTGGTTTGTTCACTACATGTACTTATCATACTTGTATTATGTTCAATGTTTGATAGTATTCATACTAACACTTGTAGATACATTTAGTGCAACTTATCAGCAAATACAGTTTACAGCAAGCACAGTCAATGAGTCTATGAACACGCATTTCTACTGTAGGCTGTTGTGTTGCATTGTACAAACGTCAGAGTTTCAATAACGTCATTTTCTCGATGACGTTACTTCTTTTTCCTGGCGTGATTGACATGGTGCTACAAAAAGTGAGATAAAACAAAAACTATGAAACATATTTGCATTTTCTTTTCAGCATATTGTTTGTGAAAGGCGTCCGCATCCAAAAATGTAAAAAAGTGCAAATCGAAATTTTGTCATTAAGGCCGGTTTTCACAGAGCGTGGCCCATATGTATACTAATTTTAAAACAGGTATACAGTTATATATAATGTATATGTATATAAATGTTATTTACTGTGTAAGCAGAAATGTACACGAGCTCCATACAATATAATACAACACAATATTCCTTTATTCACTCAGTCCATATATATGGCAACATGAGGTATATAGTTTCAACAAATGTGAACAAGGATTTTGGAAATAGCGTGTACATGGATCATGGGTACTGCATACAGTGCGTCACATGGAAGCGTATTGGTGCCAATGTTAAAATATATTTATCTTCTCATTAGGAGATACTAAATCCGAATTAGGACTTAGTATCTCCTAATTAGGAGATACAACATTTTTAGCATTGACACAGATAGTAAGTCTTAATTAGGAGGTCTAACTCCTAATTAGGAAATAAGTTCTAATTAGGAGATACTAAGTCCTAATTAGTAGATACTAATATCTAATTAGGAGATAATTTAGTATCTCCTAATTAAGAGTTAGTATCTCCTAATTATGAGATAAAATATTTTAGCATTGGCACCAGGACGCTTCCATAGCATCATGACGAGACATAACGGAAATGTTGCGAAGTGCAAATATCTGCGAAAGACCGAGTGAACATTGCTACATAGACACAATTAACGAAAGCGAGAAATTACTGGATACTGGACGCTAGGCCTAGTGACAGTTTCTGTCGCTGAAGAACGGCCGGGAAAACTCGTTGAGTAGCGGGGCATTAGGGCAGATGTTATTACGGAAAACTCAACACATAACTTTTCATGAAATTTCCACCCTAAGGCCACACTTTTGTGATCTACCTGTTGACATGCACAGCTAAGGGGAAACATGTTAGAACATCGTGTTTTGTGGCAATTTGTGCCCGATTTCAAATGGAACAGCCATGTCGGGTCGATAAATGGAACAGCCACACATTAATATCACCACTTCACCATTTTCTTTTCCGCAGTAAAACATATTTCCATATTTGATAAAAAGATTTCTCAGCTACAGACTCTGTAATTGTACAAAGTAATACAAATAATGCACATGGTTGATATATAAAACCAATAGTAATTAATTTAGATCAAGCTTTATCTACTTTTCTCAAAACGGGGTTACGCGCAATAATTTATGTCTGCTTGTAATTGATTATGTTTATCCAACTAACGAGAATAGTGTCACAAAAAGTTGTTTAACAGTGTTTTGAACAGCATTTGAAGTCTGCACACTTTCCTTATTCACTGTCGGTGTAGTGCATTATACTTTGACCAGGATCACAGGCGCGGAATGAAGTGGATAATCATATCGTGTTGCGGAAACTGATGTCGCCATGTTAGAGACAACGGGGTCAGGATTCCTTTTATTTTGTTTGGACAGCGACTGGTTCGAAAATGTGAAGCTAACATTTCCGTTGAATGTTGGATGAACAGAAAAATCCTGGAGAGATAAAAGACTGGTTGGCGCCTTGATTAATAATAATATTCATTCGTGCGACATGTGTAAAGTAAGTGGGTGGGGTATGTTTTTTCAGATGTTGTATTTTAGATTCTGTTTTGTGTTGGTTACAAAGTATATCGGAGATGTTTCTTGTTTGCACAAGTGTTCAGATGGCTGTACTTGTTTAAATAAACTGTTAGCATTTTTTGTGTGGCTTGCTATTTGTATCATTTGATTTTGTGGCACGCCATCATCGATCGACTTTTGGATCAGTTTTTTTCTGGTACTTTTCTGTTTTTTTTTCATTATTTTTGCTCTTTGTGTAGCACACTGTTTCGATTTGTCAAACTGAAATTACTGGTATGTGGGCAACTCTCGGTGTTTTATCTTTTTTTTTGAGACAGCCTGTCAAAATGTAGTTGCGAACGGTAAGTTTCATTCTACTCCTGTACCATCCGTAGGCTGAGTTACGAATCCACTGATATGCCTTCTCTGCAGAATAGCGAATCGGATCTGATTCGCACTTTAGCAGTTCATTGTGACATATTGGAGATATTTTCGGAATTTCAATCTGAAAAAATATTAGTATTATAAAAGTAATACATACTAATAATTCTGAAACAAATTTTACTATTGTAGAAGGTTTAGACAATTATGTTTGGCCTTTACACAAAATGGAGCCCATCTTAACTTTTACATGTTGGAATTTGGTTGCCGCTGACTGGATCACTTGTTGATAATAGCTTACATTTACTTTATCAGGTCAACTACATATGGGCCGCGCCATACGAAAACCGGGCTTAATGACAACGTCATGAAAAGCGGTAAACGACGTCGGAAAAAACGACGTTTGCAGCGTCGCTGTAAAAGTTCACATTTTGCGTGTCAGTTAACATTAAGTGTGAACAGAAAACGGAAACTTATAACTTACTGAAACTTTCACAAATATGAGACGCGATGCGTTGTACCTTAGTACACATATTATGACGTCATGACTTGACGTCACGTACTTGTGACGTCACTGAATGTGAATACATGTTTGACGTTATGGCCACGGTGTCGTGACAAAATAGTATAGCAAGGATACTTGCACGAGTTCCTCGCAGCATCAATGACTTAGAAATGCTTCAGGCGCTGTGCATTGTCGCCTAACTGTCGTTCTTTGACATTGTCACTCTTTTTTGTCGGTTATCCTTATGAATTTAAAATGGTGAACGCATAATTTAACTGGTTACATATCGGCGAAGTCTTCGCTTACACTGCACCTTGAATCCTAAATAATCTTAAATATGAGCAACCTAGTGTATGCCAACGATATTACCATCTATTATCTTAGTAAATAGAGACACTTTTGAACAATTCTATCCAGTACTTAGCGAATGATATGCCATTTAATGCCACTCATTTTATCATAAACGGAGGTAGACACGCAGCTATATAATGACATATATATCCAGGGTTTGTAATGAATTTGGCAAAACAAATGCATCAAAATCTCTCTAATAGATTCAGAATCAGTGATTTAAATGCAGCTCCTTCATTGTTTGTGTATAAGCAATACATAATGCACAAAACACACAGTGAGGTCGGTGGAGTTTTCGAAAAGTCTTGAAATTAATTGGAAAGTTGATGGTCATAAACTTGCTTTTCGCACGATTTGTAGTATCAAATTATCAGTTTATCACTTGACTGCATACTAATGTATGTCTGAATCAGGCGATGGTAATGCGATCCTCAACAAAGACACACGGCGACAATTATAAGGTATCACGCTACCAGATGTGCCCGACGTCGTGTTTCGTTACAAAGTTAATGTTATAAGCGGCCTACTTCCTGCTTTAAAATATGTCGTTGCATACGAAATGTTAATATTATTCCCCAAAATTATTTCAGACAGCAGCAAACAACAGGGAAACGCCAACACTCTGCCTTATTTGAAAATTATTCATACGGAATTACGTTACTTGGGCCGCAATCCAAAACATGACGTTACATTAATAGCAACTGCAATAAACATTATGTTCATACTTTGTCTTGGCCTAATGGGAAACACTTGGAAAGGCTACGAGATATCCAAATTTGGTTGACATGCGATAAAAGATGACAAATCTATAGGACTTGTCCGGGTATTTTATCAACAGCCCTTGTATACGCCGTTGATAAAAACGTCGTAATTTCAATGTCATTGATCTAAAACGTCATATAAGTTTTTACCACGCGTCATGAAAATACTTCTAAAATAGAAAATAATTTTGATACATTGATAATTTTGGCGGCATATGGCTTTTAAAAGATGTACAATTCAGAATACGCGAAAAAGTAAAAACTAAAAATGTTGTCATTAAGCCCGGTTTTCGCATGGCGCGGCTCATATGTAAATGTATGTCATAAGTACTTGAACATGTTATTTTCATAATATTAACACTCATCTCAGTTAAAAACTATAGAAATATTTCACAATTAACTGCTAAAGTGCGAATCAGACCTGATTCGCTATTCTGCAGAGAAGGCCTATGAGTGGAATCATAACTGTGGCTGCGGGCGGTACGGGAGTAGATTGCGAGTTACGGTTCGCAAATATTCAAAGTGATGTTTTTTTTACTTATTGCTCTCCGAAAATAACGAAAGTTCACGATATATTTGGAGGTTATTTTCACCACTAGCATTCAAAGATTTAAATTTGACATGCTTTTCTCTGACTACTGTAGCATAGAGATTTAGGATAAATGACAAAATTCTGATAAATATTTCAGTGTCGCTCTGGTGGATTACACAGAAAATGTCAACGTTGTCGTACAGGTTGCAAATGTCCGTTCTTGGGGCGACTGTTCTTTTGAATATAAAGTAGAACAGTTGTGTTGCAAGCATAGATACCTGATTCATCGCGGAGAATTTCAAGATCAAGAATGAAGATTGACAATTCTAATGGAATTCCATGGATTACACAGAAAATGTCAACATTGTCGTACAGGTTGCAAATGTCTGTTCTTGGGGCGATTGTTCTTTAAAATATAAAGTAGAACAGTTGTGCTACAAACATAGATACAAGCACCTGATTCATCACAGAGAATTTCAAGATCAAGAATGAAGATTGTTGGATATTGTAAGATATTCATCATGTTTTATTTGTTATTTTGATTACCACGACTTTTTTTTTACTAAACATGCTAAATGTACGGCAATGGTGTTATTTGAGGGTCCTCATGTTTGATTCGTATCTATTTTTCCGCGATTTCCTCCTTCCTCCTTCGGTAGCAGATAACAAAATTTGCTCGCGTGCCAGGTGCGCGCATCCAGCAAGGGAGCTAATCGCAGGTGTGCAAGGGACATAAGCATGTAACAACTAAAATTACCCAGTTGGGTGGAGCCTAAGAAAGTAGTTCGGCAAAACTGAAACTTTTCGAAATCGATATTTCACTGGCGTATTTCACGGGTGTAAGATGGATTTCGATTTCACGGGTAAAACACGGTAATTCAAGGATAGTCATAAAAGAAATATATTTTCAAAATGATAGGAAATTTGTCAAAACATAAAATAAAACCAAAAGGGAAAAAAATACATGTACAAGTTTGGTTACCATGGCAACCAGTTGTAAGCACAGAAATAGTGTGTACTAAATAGAATAACAACCAGTCTGTTTTTGTGTCCGAAAATATTTACCTTAACAGTGGGAATTGGTGATCTATCTACTAGTTGGCATAAGGGGAAACATGTTTGTTTTTGGTTACCATGGCAACCAAGATATATATTTTTTTACCGACAATATTTACCTCAACAGTGGGAATTGCACAATGCTAGCAGTCGGTTTTGGAGAAAATGTGCCAGTCTGGCTGGTCGTTATCAAGCTATGCAGCATCTCCCACACTGACCAAACTGTACTCAAACACGTCACCGTTGTTTTTTATTTGGCGAATGAATTTCGTAAAATATGTTTGTCTATCTGTCTGTTTGTGTGTGTGTCTGTTAATCTGTTCGCGGCATACAGGTCGTATTTTTCAATGTATCGCCATGAGATTTGCTACATAGGTCAGGAATATTTTGGGATGTATTGTTATCTTGCTGAAACAGCATAGTTAGAACATAATTATGCAACTATTATCGAATTACAGCTGGTTTTCATAGGTCGGAAACGACCTAGTATCATAACAAATTAAATAATGTGTTTAATGCTCTAAAGTAAATATTGTAATGGCAAGTTCATAAGTTTATTTGAGAATCATCGTTATCCTGCCGAAATACATAGACTACAAGAAAATTACAATTTTAAATTACATTTAAAGGTACATGCACACTCAGTATGCAAAACATGTCTCAGATGATGTCTCTGGTATAAAGAACATTTTGTGCCTACTGAGTGGACATGTACCGTTAGGTCGAACTACTGATAACCCAAAGTCGTATTCATGATCCCAAGTACGTTGTACATACAGTCAAACCTGTAACTAAAGGCCTTTGTTCACAGGTGATCTTTATTGGCAGGGTCATTTATATATAGTAATTGTGCCATTGGGACAAAACGATTGTGGCCTTTACAGCCAGGTGATTGCTATTCGGATATTCGATTGTACATGTTTTTTCTACATAATAACTCAAAGTTTCATTACCTCAAAGTATATTCCTCAGTTCCTTGGACTTTGAGTAAACGAGTGTAGACTGTACCTCATAAAGTAGTTATCGAAGTCCTCCACAACCTGACCCAGCGGCTGTACTGCGATGGCGTTGGCTGCCGCCCTCGCGGCATCGGGCGTTATCGGGCGCCCGCTCCATCCGTCCCCGCCCACCCAAACGTACTTGTCGTAGTCGGCCATTTCCCGGACAATGTCGAATATCGGATTGGCCAGGTCATGTAGTGTGAACAGGATGACCACGATTTTACCTGAAGCGAATTGTAAGTTCATAGTTCGTGCTATCGTGATATCGCGTTATCTTTATCGTGCTATCGCAATCGTGGCATCGTAGTATCATTATCGTAGCCTAAACGGAACACCGTATTAAAGCCTGCACTATCTGGTACTAGCGAGTGCATACAGATACAAGGTGTATGATCACGTGGTTAAAACAAAAACAACAATTGCTGAAACTCACAAAAGCCCTCCGATTCAAAGTCCGTATTCTTGTACTTTATTTTGTCCTTATTATGTAACAGATTTTGATGAAATATGGCGCATCAAACGCGTCTTGTGTTAAGTTGCATTTGGTGGTCTCGGTACTTTGGCCGAAACCTATGTCGTTTTTGCGAAGAATCGATTTCCGTGTCTTCGCAAAAACGACATAAGTATATGCCGAACTCCCGGGACCACCAAAATGCAGCTCATGAAGACGCGTTTGCTGGGCCATATTTCATCAAAATACTTACTTTGGAGTGGGCGCACAAACTACAATGTATGTCGAATATCGGGTTGGCCGTCTCTTGCAGCGTGAATAGGATGAAAACGATTTACCTGCAGTGATTTAAGTCGGGTTTCAGCAAAAACATAAGTCATATTATAAAATAATTATTATCTTTTGAGTCGGTGTACACGAGATTTACGGACCCAGCAGTTGCTTGGCTGAGCATGAGCTGCGTACGTGCGCTATGCTGGCTAAGTGCAATTTGAAGGACTAATTGTTTATGAGTCGTATTTTTTGTTAATTCCAATGTTTGAAATTTGAGTTTTTCTTTTAAAAGTTGAGTTTTTCTATATCCAGACTGTAGTATGACCAAACGTATTACTTAGAGCTTTAAAACTAATTGAATTGAACATTTTGGCCAATTTCCTTTTAACCCTGGGATAGTAAAGAGATAAGTTTGTTTTTATATGTAAACATGCTGAAACAATTGTTGTCTGTGTTGAAGCGTGGAAAACAAATGTGCTATTATTTCACCAAAAGTGTTATTGCCAATGGTAAGTTCATATTCCATTTTGTATCTCGACTATAAAATACTGGGTTTCGCGGATATTTATTAAGAAAAAACACATCGTCAACATTTAATGGCAACATTCAAGTAAAAAGTTCACTCATATAACAACTACATTGTGTAATGCATGATTCCTTAGAAATAATGCGTACTCCTCGTCTCCATTTTGAAGAGAACCCATTTCATGGAAACAATGGCGGTAGTAGTAGTCTTATTGCGGCGGATTTTGAAAGAAATTGTTATGAGGGGCCCGTTTCACTAAATATCGTACGACTAAAATGTTTGTAGGTGCAAAATTATGATTGTCTGTAAATTTCACACTAATATTGTGTTTTTGTAAACGATTGTTGGATTTACATTTATTGAGCTTAGGCTGCAATCCATCAATGGAATTTTGCAGGCGATCCTCAATTTGCACTTATGAACATTTCAGTCGTACGAAATTTAGTGAAACGGGCCCCTGAAGAGGAGCAGGTAGATCTAACGATATGTAGTGTTACAATGTGTTTGTCTGTCTCTGTGAAATAATATTTATGGTGAACGGAGGAAGGCAATTTGTTTTGGTGAACCGTTTGTAATCCTGAGCCACGTGCAATATCAAAGGATCAATTATTGATAGAATTTCAATAAAACAATGAATACATCTCTCGTGTAACATTAACTCATGTAACAGCTGATTTTGTTACAGGAAAGCTCAAAACTGTTACATGAAGGAAGAATATACTTTGTTTCAAACTACACACTTTATGTCAATCTGAAACCAGTGTGTATTGTTGAAATGGCAGTTGAATGTATGTCAGTGTGTAAAGACGCATAGAAAGACGTATTTTATCGCTTACAAATTTATAGGACCAACACATATACATATGTCATTACACGAGAGAACGTAGATGTTATACATGAGAGGAAAATATAAATATTATATTTGTCAATAAAATACTATGCTGTGGCTGGCACATTAAAGGATAACATTACATATTGAAAGCGCTATTTTTCAAAATTCAACAGGACATTAAGTGAGTTATCGCTACATTCCATTATATAAACAGTCATTACGTACACCAAATAACACATCTGTTACCTGTTATATTGTAATTCATGTCTTCTAATAATCAAGATGTATATATTGTTACACAAGTGAGCGTTTCCGTTACAGAATATTGTCATGTGAAAAATTCAATGAGTTTTATAACAAAAACCTTTAGTAATGCAATGTCTAAATAACATGTGTTATTAGTATTAAGTTATTAGTACTATGTTTGTTTTATTTTTGTCATTTTAACATATTACAAGACAGTGCGTCTGCTGTATTAGTTGATTTCAATATGTCAGGAAATGTAGATCCGTGTTTTTTCTTGGGGAAAATTGCCAACATTACTCTTTTTGATAAGACCATGCCTTGCATATGAGTGGATGACGTATGAATGGGTTTTTAGATCATAGTAATGTGTTGAGGTGCATAGAAATGGGTTTAGTGGTCATAATAACATGTTGTGATTACATATGCAGGGGCATATATGTCATACGAACATGTATACTGCATTTTATGCATTATGAAAGGGTTATGATGTCAAGAAAACATGTCTGCATGCCACATGAAGGAGTTTGGAGGTCATATTAACATTAATGGACAGCACAGTAACGGGTCGTGAATGGTTTTTTTGGAGGGGCATAGGTGTAGTATGAACTTTTCTGAATGTTATATAAAGCTAATATGACCACATGAAGAGACTTGGCTGTCATTATAACGTATGTGAAGGATAACTTAATGGGAGTGTGTGTCACATGACTATGTATGGATGCCATGTGGTGTTTAGTGTCATCCAAACTTGTTTTAAGGCCGTGTGAAAAGGTTTAACTGCCATATCAATATGTTGTGAGGGCATAACACTTAGCTTAGTGGTCATACATGTAGTGTAGCAACATGTTGGATGTCAGATGAACATGTATGCATGCACTGTGAAGGGGTTAGTATATCAACCAAGCATATTGTCTGGCCATTTGATGGCATTCGGACGTTATTGTAATATTTTTGGAAGGCATAGGAATAAGTTTGTAATGGGTTCTGATGTTTTAGCAGTATGTCTAGATGCCATATAATTGTTGGGTGTATGGTGTAGTATGAACGTGTCTGAGTGTTATATAAAGTGAGTGGTGACCATCTGAAGTGGGTTGGATGTTAAGTTGTAACTTATTTGAAGGCTACATGAATGAGATTGTACAACATATGACCATACAACATATGACCATATGTTAGCTAAACCAATTGATACGGCCTCAAAACATGTTCGGGTGACACTAAACTCTGTCACATGGCATCCATATGACACATACATGTACTCCCATTCATGTAGCCTTCAAATAAGTTATACTGACAGTCCAGGCCATACTCGCTTTATATGACATTTGGACAAGGTTACAATACACCTATGCCCCTCAATATGACATCCCGACATGCTGATATGCTGATATGACCACCAAATCCATTTCAAACAGTAACCATTTTCTCCATTCACCTCCCAAATCCTTCATATGGCATGAACATGTGTTTTTGACATCATAACCCGTTTGTAATACATGCATACAGGTTCATACGACATGGTATTATCACCATTAAATCCAGTTGTATGCCCTACAACATGCTACTATGACCGCAAACCCCATTCGTATGCATCAAAACGCCTTCAGGTGACAATATACTTGTCCACATAGCATCCAGACATGGTCATGGGACACATATTCTCATTAATTTAGACTTGAAAGTAGTTATATTGACATGCAAGCCTCTTCAGTTGGTAATCTTTCACTTTATATAACATTAAGACATGTTCATGTTGCAGCTATACCCCAGATATGACTACACATATTTTCAATCACAACCCAATGACCTCCAAACATGTTAATAGGACCGCCAAACCCATTCCTATGGTTTGGCAATGCATTTGGATGACATTCTAACTCCTTCACAATGCATGCATACATGTTCATTTGGCATCATAATATATCCCTGCATATATAATCACACCATGTTACTATGACCACTGAACCCAATTATATGCCCTCCCAACATGTTACAATGACCACCAACCATATTTATTTGCTCTCCCAACATGTCATCCGAAACACATTCATAATGGCTTCCAATCTTATTTGGATGACACTAAACTCCTCCACATGATATCCATACATGGTCAGGTGACACATAATCCCATTATTTTAACCTTCAAATATGTTACTATTATATCCAAGCCTCTTCAGATGGCATCCAAACATGTTTGTAAGACAAGCAATCCTCTCCGCATGACGTCGATATATGTTATATGACCCCAAACTCCGCCAACTAAAATGCATTTAGACATTAATTATTTGTGCTATAACTAAATCAATTCAGCCAGCAAAGTTCCAAAATATGGAGATAATTGACCAGCGCATGCAATTTTAGGTAGGTGGGGTAATGTTTCAATTGAATTAACCAGAATAGCAAATATTTGTATCAGTGCTGTATTTTATTGTTTTAATTTCAACAAATTACTTGTTGGTACTATTATTGTTCCACATATAAGAACACATTATGTTTGATTTATATTTCATAGGCTAGACAATTGAAATTCTTATTTTGACATTTGGCGGCCATCTTGGATTAATACATATTTGGTATATACCTAATTATGTCTACTCGAAGTCATCAAAATGAATGTTTGTGGCAACATAATCCATTCAGAAAGTTTAGCTTTCAAAAATATACAATCCAAGGGCAAATATTTGCAGAAATCTTTAATATTTGGCGGCCATCTTGGATTTATGCAAATTAGGGGAGATGCTACACTATTTGAAAAAGTGATAATGTATTTAGTATGGTTGAAAACATGGGTATAGTCATAAAAATTATGATTCTAGTCTTCTAGTTTAAAAATGTTAGAGATTTGAAGTTTTGCCTCATTATTTTTGGCGGCCATCTTGAATATGCTAATTAGTGTACATGCTACACTTTTATCAATGGCTCTAACGTGTTCCTTATGGTCAAAAACATTGGTATCGCCACCAAAACCAGCTTTCTAAGTCTACTAGTTAAAATGTTAAGACAGGTTTTAATATGAATAATATAGATGGTGGCCATCTTGGATATATTATAGGAATGAATCGCCTTTTTGTGGAATTTATCGGGGTATAAACTTGGAAAAGTCGCGGGAATACTGGACGAAGGCCGGAATGCCTCGTCCAGAATCAATAGTATGTCTTCTGTATTGTAATTCATGTCTGTCAATCAAGATGTATATATATAGTGCACAAGAGAACGCTTCTGTTACAATAACATGTTACATGGACGATGAAATTGAATTTGTATACATGTACTTACAAAAATACATATGTCAACACCTATGATAGTCTGCTGTAAACTTAGCTTAAACTGCTGACATTGAAGTTTATTAACATCTTTAGAACAAATGCAACATGGAAAATCAACAGTAATGTTGGTTACAGAAGGAGAAATATAGTTTTATAGGGACAATATTGAACATAATAAAGCAAAATCCATGCCAGGAACCAGGAAAGTACATCAGGTAATTGTTAGATCGAACGAAAGCCTTTCATACATAATTTTGAGTTGTGTGTGCGATAAGATGTGTGAATTATGTAGTGGAACTCTAAAGAACAGTAATATTGTGGGCGTAACGATTGAGAACATACCAATCAACGCAAACGGAAAATGACGGGAAATGAGGAACACACACCAACATATACAGTGAGGAGGAACTCAGTCATAAAGATATAAAGATTAATGCAAAATTTCTAACCAAAGCAGCAAATAGAAAAACGAGGAGCTCAAGGCAAAGAAACACACATATGAAAACAGCAGAAATATGAAGTCTGAAAACGTGGACAGGAACCACGAACACGATGGTCCTCAACAAATGGAGTGTAGTGAGGAGGAACAAAACACTATGAAACCAAGACGTTAAAGCAACACAGATATGAATAGTGAAAACATCAACATAAAAGAGGGATATGATATACTTCACAAACCGGTATATAAAGCTAGTAAAGACCTTCACAAATAAATGATATAGACAGGAAGAGGACGTTAGAAAAACACCTCATTGAACTGAATCTCTGTAAACCATACACAGAACTAAAGACAAAGTGTCAAACGATTCAATTGGACAAATATAAATTAAGCCCCTATGCTCTCTCTCTTTTTCCAAATAAAGAATAAGCGCATAAATAGCTGGAAGCTTATTTTGCAGTACTATAAATATGTCTGATGATGTCAAGACTCACGAAGAGCTATGCCCTTGTGTCGTGAAAGCAGAAGGGAATTGTCTCCTATCAGTGCCAACGTCTTTGCATTTGAAAATTGGAACGTATATCTTGACGATAACTTCTTAATGCAAGTAAAGGATCATCACCATATACACAACGCAAAGTAAAAATACCCATTCAGAAGCGTATATTCCTGGAAGAAAAGTTAAATAACAAAACAATAAACGAAATCTGTACAAAAAAGAGGTTATGTCGATCACACCGGTCATTCATGGGAATTTGGCAGCTGCATGCGTTGTCCACTACCCTGCAGAATGATATTTACTCTGTGTATCTTCAGTTAGGAAATGCTATTGTAAGGAAGGACTTGAATAGGCTAATTGGTCCACGATCAGGAGCGGATCAAGGCACACTACACATATTATGGACATCAAATAGGGACGACCTGACAAGGGAGCATTGGGTCCCTAATCATTTTTTCCCCTTATTACCCATAACCCTGGCGGAAAATAGAAACAGTGAGAATGAAGTAGAGATTGAATATAGCCAATGTGAAGCAAGTGTATATCGAAATGTGGAGTTCGTTAGAATCTACCTTAAGGATGGCAACGCTATTGATTCCATTGCCATCGATAAAATGGGTCATGCAGCAGACATGATTGTTACAAATACCAACAAATATAACACTACTTACGAAAGTCCAGTAGGAATGCCACGAAAATACCGATGACACAGAACTAATCGATAAGACTAAGAACAATGATAATAGCAGTGTCGAATGCCACGATAATATAGGTGTAATAGAAATGATAGATAATAATGAGAGCATTAAAAATGACCATGTGGAATGCCCCCCAAATACTGGTGAAACAGAAATGATACATACGATTGAAAGCAATGAGAATAGCAGTGTCAAATGCCACGATAATACAGGCGAAACAAAAATGATAAATAATACTGAAAGCAATCAGAATATCCGTGTCGAATGCCACAGGGATGCATATGAAACAGGAATGATTTACAAGACTGAAAGCAATGGGAATATCAAAGTGGAATGCCCTGAGAATACAAAACAGCAATGGTGGATAATACTGAGAGAAATGAGAATAGTGGTGCGGAATAACACATTTATACATGTGAAACAGAGATGATGATTGATAACATTGAGAGAAATGAGAATAGCGGTACGGGATGCTACAAGAATACATATTACAGAGGCCAGGGACTAGTACAAATAGGTACTAGTGAAATACAATCGCCGACCGTACCCGGAAATCGTTGAGGATGCTACAGCAACATGCATACTTGTTAAGTGCATGAGTACAACTGAAAGGAAGGGTGACACTCGCCTTATGTGGCCTCATACCGTGACATATCGTAGCTGGTATAGTATTGATGATATAATTGGAATTATTCCAGAACCAGAATATGTAAACGGAATAGGTAATTCCCATTACAAAATTAATGATGATATTTGGAAACATCTACCAATGTAATTACTTGACAATTAAATATGTGGTATCACAATATAGTAGTAAGTGAAAAAGTATGATAGTCTGTTTCACATTAACGATGTTGTCTTTTAAGCAATTATTGGAATTACATTTATTGAGCATATGCAGCCTATGCTCAATAAATGTAAATCCATCAATTTACGTTTACAGACGATCCTAAATTTGCACTTACGAACATTTTAGTCGTACGTAGTTTAGTGAAACGGTCCCCAGGGTTTATAAGTTCATTGGTATCATTAACTGACAGTAATATGACTCAATACTTCATAAAATATTATCCTGACAATAACATTCCTGTTTT
>CM055279.1:45244288-45260485 GCA_029237695.1 Conchocele bisecta
AATAACATTCCTGTTTTAATCATATTTAACTTGATGGAAATTAACGAATATAATGGTTGCTTGTGTCGTGCATAAAACAGTGTTGTTGACATTGATAATATGCATATTATATACATATCGTTGATCAAGAGCTACAGTGGGGGCTGTTTCACTAAACTTCATACGACTAAAATGTTCGTAAGCGCAGATTTAGAATAGTCTGTTTCAATTGCTGGATTTACATTTATTGAGCATAGGCTGCATATGTAGCATATGCTCAATACATGTAATTCCAATAATTGTTTACACGAATACAGTGTTAATGTGATATTTACAGACTATCATAATTTTGCACTTACTAACATTTAAGTCGTACGAAGTTTAGTGAATTGCGGGCGACATCCACATCCACATAATTATATTCACATATATCCACTTACCGTTGGTGTTATTAAAAGAACTCAGCGAGTTCAGAGCATTCTTCAACCCCGCCAGTTGATCTTCCGGGGTTTTGAAGTAATGTCGGATCTTAACACTCTTGGCGACACAGATGCCGACCGAGTTCGCCTGGCGCTCAATTTCATCGAACCCAAGTTGGCCGTAGCTCGTGTCCTCGTATATTCCCGTAACGTAATGCAATTTCAACTTCCTGAAACAGATACTCCATGCGAGCACAGGCATTCGGCGTGTTTCGGCTTTTATCTGCATAACTCTATATCTATGAACAAGGCTTCTAACTTTTGTAGGACATGATAACAAATTCCGCGATTTTATTAACGCGAATGTGAATATTTTGACAGAAAGTGCACATGTTAATTTGAGAATTGTTGTTATCTTGCTAGAACATAATTATGGAAAGAATATCGAATTACAGCTGCTCATAGGTCTGACACAACCTCGCATCATAACACATGAAATAATGTGTATAAGGCTGTAACGTCAATATTATAGTGGCAAGTTCATATGATCATTTGAGAATTATCGTTCTTCTGTAGAAATACATAGAATACATAGAACATTACAATGTTAAACATGTTTGTTTTTGTTATCATACGAGGTCGTTCATATATAGCGAGTTATACCGATGAAAGCTGAAACACGCCGAATGCCTGTGCATAAGAGACATGGTATAAGCAATTGATTACATACCAATGAAAGAACGGCATTTCGTCTCAATTAGGCGCATATTGAGACGCTTTCGCCAATATATTTTTGTTTCAATTAATCATTAATGTTCTGCGCTATGTTTAGAACTGAGTTTAAGCCTTGTTGTCATCAGTTCACGAGACGCAAAGCATATTACCACCCACGCACACGCTCACTTCGTGTCACACCGCCAATGACATGCTAGTATAGCGTGTGAAATCACTGTTAGGGGCGGAGCTTCGCGACTGAGCTGGTACACAATAAGTACGTTATAGTTCACATATTGAATTTTTAATAAATTAATTTCTCGCCAGAGCTCGCTACGAAATTAATGTATTAAAAATTCAATATGCAAACTATAACTTATACATATCCCGTCCCGTAATACATTGACGACTTCTTGAAATACTTGTCAGTCGACATGCGTTACAGACAGAAAACAATTCGTTCCCACGATATAACAATTTGTTCCCTCAAATTAACAATTCGTTCCCACGATATAACAATTCGTTCCCTCAAATTAACAATTCGTTCCCACGATATAACAATTCGTTCCCTCGAATTAACAATTCGTTCCCACGAAATGACAATTCGTCCCCTCCATTTAACAATTCGTTCCCACGAAATAACAATTAGTTCCCGTAGGAACGAATTGTTAATTCGTAAATCTGAACACAACTTTCAGAAACGGCCAGACAAGGAAAGATATGGAGCACGGCTCCACATGTAAATATCCACATACTTCCTTGTCACGTACACACGCAACTTCCTGAAATAAGACACTATTATCCGACCCTCATCGTGACAGTGGAAACAACGCGTACACGTATTTACAATAGTAAAGGAAACCAACATCTATTTATGTTTTCTGGACCTGAGAGTGAGATATTTCCAAAGTGTATTTTTGAGAGTGGGGCTCTTACACCCAACATCCCCGTCCCATACCCCGCCCCACACCGCCGCACACACCCTACCCCATCCCCATAGTGTAGGAACCTAGGGTACCCCGATGTAGCATTTTAAAACCACTGTTCGGAAATGTCACATTCGCATTGTACGTTTTCAAACATATTACGAGTACACGTGATGTTGCCACATGAAGAAAAAATGCAAAACCAGTCACAATTCAAGGGGTCAGCGGAATAAGGGGGGTAACTCCCTCATGGAGTTAACCCCCTTATTCCACTGATCACTTCCATAATTTACCACTTTCACCCGTCAATGTATCACAAACCGAATACCAATTGCCTGTCTACAGCAGCCACGCTTTTGTTTTCCAAATTACTGCATAAATGAACCTGTGAACAAAGACCACCTGTGAACAGACGCCAGATTGTTCTCTTCCCATTGCTGGCCTTTATTCACAAGTTTGACTGTATATCTATTCAGGTAACTGTCGCAGTGACCTACTTTAGAATCTCTACAATGGCCAGGGCCTGGTGAACATCGGACGGCACGGTGCGCATGAAGTAATCATACCGCTCAGTGTCGTTCAACTCGGGGCTCGTGGACGCGTAGCTGATCTGTAATACATATCTTGGAACCGTAGTTTCGGTTTCATGCGTGTACCATGTCAATATGCGTTTTCAATACAGAATCGAAAGTAGACAACGAGTAATATTAAGAAATAGGGTTTGCCTGCTTGTATGAGGAGATTACATAATGAGTATTCAAATATTTCACTTAATATGCAACCAGGTCATTATTATGCTCGTAGAAAAGTACCAAATGATAACCATACACAACTGGTATTATACAGATGAACCCCGTTAGGCCATGTCATTGTTTTACTCTGTTAAGCGTCCACCTGGATGGCCAACACATACTTACATATCCGGTAAAAACAAAATAGGCCTTGACAAAATTGTGCAAAGGGTTGTGGACGTTTTTAACATACATTTAAATTGTCGTTAAATAATAAGAAACACTTTTATTAAACGTATTAAAGGTACATGCCCACTTAGCTGGCATAGACTATAGGAATTAAATAAGTGTATAATTGTGTCACTATTCCACCAGTTCTAAAAATCAAGAGTGCTCGCTAAACAGATATAATCATTCAGTATTTATTTTCTTGATAGTGACGCGCGGTGTTATCGGGCTATTTTCATATGCAAATGAAGCATGGTAGTTTTTAATTAGTCATACTAATTAAAAGCGTCACCTGAAAAAAAATGTAATGTCCGTTAACATTTTAAGGAAACACGGTTATCGCCCCTGATATCAGTGTGAACATTTAAGGCTTATATAAACTGTATAATAATGCCAATCAATACGGGGGGTAATGGTGAATGAATGTTTAGTTTGCTAGAAAATGTCTGGTATGATGTCTCTGATATATAAAACAGTTTGTGCCTACTGAGTGGGCATGTACCTTTAAGTGTACATTCATGAACGGGTTAAGGTACATCCCTGTACTCAATCGCACTTTCAGTAAATCCCCCCCCCCCCCCAGCACAACTTCGCACCCGTGACTGTGTCACGGCACATGACAAACTCCATAGAGGCGACACAATTGGAGTTTCCGAGTTTCCGAGTAAAGCTTCGCCCCCGTACCGAATCGAACTTTCCGTAAGTTTTACCCAGCAACACTCGTAACCACCGCCTGCGCTAATCTTGCTAATCTTGCAAACATTTATAAACTTTCTTCTTAAAAAAATACTTGAATATTGTGTTTGAAAGTAAGCAGATTGATTGGCTGAGCTTGCTACAGCTCAAGCACAGCCAATCAAACTATTTGAGAGTTGACATTGCCTATAGACGTTCAGAAACGTTGACATATTGTCAGGATTAACGCAAACGGTGGTCTACCCAGTCCATACATACCTGTGGTATTTTGAAGAGTCTGAGGAAGTTTGCCAGCTGTATAGACACGCTGCTTATTGCTGACCCCACGACCCCGATCACGTGGGTGGTGTTGTCGTAGGTCGGATGGCTGCCGTCGGAACATGTCCACTGGGTTCGTAGGTTCAACGATTCGTGCTCATTTCGCACGAACTGCAGGGCTCGCTCTGAATACAAGTTTAACCACAATAAATCATCAGATATTCATGCGCGTAGTACGTTAAAAAATAAACAAGATTTGTTATGCCATAGACACTCTTTGCTTGCAGAAACCAGTCAATTGATGCACTAATCTAATTCACAAGCATGTTAATGTATCATTTACATCAGTTTCAAGCAAATGCTGTGGGATTATTTTGTAAGTCGGATGATGTTTGTCATGTGAAGCGTTTTTAATTCCAGCCGCTGACATTTTGCTTCACCTCCAGTGTGGTCGCAGGAGATTGAATTTATCTTTCTTAATAATTAAACCTATATTTTAATTAGTGAATATCCAGAGTAAAATAGTTGCAGGTTATGGGAAAATAGGTCCGACAACATCCATTCGAAAAATGGAAGAAGCAGAGAATAGCAAAATATGTGTTATTTGAACTTATTTCATATAGAACTAACGACTGCATATATTTGATGATTAAAAGTATGCAGAATTATTATACTGAATGTATTACATTATCACAGCCAAAAACAGTATAATAACAATTTATAGATAAGTATACTTTGCAATGTTGGTGAAATAGGCTACTGGTAGAATAGTAACTGGAATGAATTTTGATATGTTAATTGTACAACTAATCCAACTGTCACAAAATGATCTTCGGACAAGTCAATTTTTGAAAATGGAGTGTTTTTGATCCCAAAACTATGAAAATTACTTGCAGAAGAAAAGTGTAGATCCTGATGGTACGGCTTGTCTAGATCTACACTATTTTCTAATATCACTATACAGGTGTTCAAATGGTTACGCCTGGCGAATACTTAGTCTGGCGAATATTTACATATCTATAATGTTAACATATGACGTGCAATGTACAGTTTTCTGGTGATCATGTTCGGTGATTGCGAATGATCTCTTCGTTTAAACACGTGCAATGCACAGTTTTCTGTTGAGCATGTTCGGTGATTGCCAATGATCTCTTCGTTTAAACATAGTTTCTCGCATATAAGTACAACGGGCTTGGGCTACAAATTACCTCCCAGTGTGTCCGGTTTAGAGAGTTCACGGTACTATAACTTGTTTACGTATGACCGATTGGCTTGATACTTCATGTGCATGTTTATTATCATTCGTATTTTAGTCCTCGCCACATCTATGCCCCCATGCCCAATGTTAAGGTCAAACAACTTTGTAAAAAATACGTTTAACCATTCTCATGTAACTTATTTACTACATGAGCGATTGTATTATATACCTACCCATGAAATACATATCTAAACGATGTAAATAAAAGTCATATGTTCTCATCGATGAAATAAACAGCTTCCAGTGAAAATACGACTACTTCTGCTATCTATATTCATAACGCGTATCTGCTGTGCCGGACTGCAAATACACATTCATTACCGTATACAGTCTAAAAACTGCTAATTTCCATGGAGCGGTATATAATAAATAGAATATTCATATTTTTGCAACGAATATGACATATATGTTCATCGAGTGGTGTGAAATGTCCATATTTCACGAGTGCCGTTATGACATATATGTCATACTCGTTGCAAAAATATGAATATCCGATATGTATTCATGTGCAACTTCATGTGCATGTTTCTCATTATTCATATAATGTTCATTCTCGGCCCCGTGCCTAAGGTGGTCAAAGTAAATTCACATTTTCGAAATACATTTACAAATAATCGGCATTTAATATGATAATTAAAATATGAAAGTTCATAAAGCTTTCATGGAGGGCCTGTATTATGTATATATGTATATTGCACTGCCTGCGTTAACTTTGCCCAGATGTCGAAGTTTCTGAACATCAATAGGTAATTTATCCAGTCAACACAGAGCGTATGTGCCGTGAAACATTATTGATATCCTGTCAATACGACCTAATCACCGCGTATGAAAATATGCGGTGACTGTGGTTACTTTTTTTGCATTTCATAGCCATATGTAGGTGTTGACGGGATAAATAGAATAGTAGGTTAGTGCCGTGAATGGGAAAAATATCTGGCGCTGCTCGGAAACGGGATGTGCTCGGCAGAGCCTCGCCCATCCCGTGTACTAAGCGTTTTCCCATTGACGGAACTAACCTACTATTTTCTATATCAACTCGCAATCAAGCAGTTTGATTGGCTGCAGCCAATCAAGCCGCTTACTTTCAAACACAATATTTAAATATTTTGTAATAAACACATTTACAACTATTGGCAAGATTAGTGCAGGCGTTGGTGTATAAGTACTAACCTAGTGCCACAGCCTCGCTGTAGCACGTGTCCATGGCGTGAGCCCCGATAGTAATGCCCGCCTCGGCGACGATGTCCTGATTTGCGAGCCCGAGGCTGTATATTAAGGCCTCCAGGTTCTGCATGCCGTCCAGGTCTTGAATCTCCGAGCCACACTGTCCCCCACCCGCAAGGTAGTGGAGGGGGAACGTGGCGCCTATATGGATGGGACACGTGGGTAGTATACAATGACATATCACAACGCCCACCCGTCAGTAAATCCTGTAGTGGTGGGTGAGCACATGCCGCATTTCGTGCGTGCGTGGATGCCTGTGTGACTTATTCGAGCAACTATCATACTTTCTAAATGGCTATATTTATTGAATCATTTGCCGATGATTTGCAAAGGTTAAAACTTAGTTAATTTGATAATGTATACATCCATTGTGGCACACGAATACAGGACCAGTAGCCGATTTCATCAAAATTGCAAAGTATACTTATTTAGCAAAGTATACTTTGAGGGAGTAATCATTTATTTTCCCGAAATGCATTATTTCATATAGAACTAACCACTGCATATATTTCATGATTAAATGTATGCAGAATTATTATACACGTACTGAATTTATTACATTATCACAGCCAAAATGGCTGTGATAATGTAATAAATTCAGTGTAATAAAAATTAATAAATTTATCCATAAATTGAAGATTTCTCCCTCAAAGTATACTTTGCTAGATAAGTATACTTTGCAATGTTGATGAAATAGGCGACAGATACGATGATCCCGACATTTCACGGCAGTAAAGGTAGTTTGAAGCATCATGCATTTGTTTGCAATGAAGTTGTATGCAAATAGTATCACTCGAGACATGAATGTCGATTCAGGTACCACACAGTTTGTATAAAAATGAAGCATCTGCTGTCTGTTTCGCGAAAGCTGCCCAAATTTTGCGGTCATATAAACAATTCAAAAACAATATTTTTTATTTCGTGAAATTTGGTCAAATATTGATTTTATTGCGAAAAAAACAATTTCCCCACGTTAAATCCCCATAGACATCTTCACAGAGTAAAGATGTCTGTCTATAGGGATTTAACATGGGGAATTTTTTTAGAATTTCAGAAATACTGGACTGATTTTTAAAATTTAACTTTTGTTTTCATAGTTAGGTCACTTCAAAACTATCTACCTAGGTTTCGGAGTCAATTTCCAAAATATTTCGTTTTTTGACTCCTCCCACAACTCCTTTACCTCTTTCCCCCCATGTTAAATTCCCATAGAGAAATCAATTATTCGTAATAAAATCAATTTTTGACCAAATCTCACGAAATAAAAAGAAGGATCATTCTTAAATTCTGTTAAAATTTAACATAAATATCAACAAAAATATTGTTTTTGCATTCTCTATATAGCCGTAAAATTTGGGCATGTTTCGTGAAACAGACAGACACATGCTGTATTGTTGTTGCAATGTTCGATGCTCAATCAGTCCTGATGGAAATAAAAACTACCACTGTTTAAATCAAAGTACTGAAAGTACTGAAACATGCTATCTTCACAAAAACTGATCACTGGCGGAACTAGAGACTGAAAGTTGCATATTTTCTCAATCATCATCCGGAGGCAAATGTACTGTGCTGGTGCAAACCCATTCCCATCCATATGTTTTCTCTAGAGTAAATTAAATAATTAACGCCTTGAAAAAGAGTGTACGAAACTGGCGGCTAAATGGTCACTGCTACCTAACTATGAGAACTAAAGATAATAGCTGCTGTATTCATACGCGCGAAATGTCTTGATTCATATTTTCCAGAATTTAACTGATACACTGAGCCAACAACTCTGAACATTATAGAGAATAGTATATGTAGAGTTTTAGATACAAAGCAATACAGACCAAAACGCCAAAAGATAAGTTGACACCGCAGGGCATTATTGTCTTGGTCGCACTCGCCATTTAGGCGTAGCACGACAAAATGGCTTCCCCCATAGAAATTTGCGTGACATAATATGCTATTTCAATGGAAATAACATATACAAATGAAGCAGCTGAAATTGTGCATACAGTCATAAATAGTGTAAACAGCATATTACATAGAAACATATGTAACATGAGTAATTATAAAAGTAATCCAACCAGCTTACCTATGACGAAGTCACTCGTGATGTTGATGTACAATTGTGTCGTTACCGCGCTTAATGGCGCAATCCACAGCACGTGTAGCATCCATGACAACAGGCACCAGCACATCATGTGGTCACAATACATGGTCAGATTTCAATAACAACGTGCACGTTCCTTATATAGTCATCCGTCACTGTATATCCATAATATCATGTGTTTTATACCGAGGCATGTATGAGTTACATATCTAACACTGAAGAGTGGTGTTTCATGAAATACGTTTACAAAATTTACAATATTTTTCATAAATTAAGTCAAAAGTTGACAAAATGTTAAGAGTACATGCTAAACATAATTCCGCATGTACTCTGAAAAATGTGTCAACTTAATTCCGCATGTACTCTGAATGATTATTCAACTTTTGACGCCATTTACGGAAAATATGGTAAATTTTGTAAAATAATTTCTGACGCCGAATACATACGGTACTGATACATGTAATTGTTATTGTGTTTACACTTTTAGTGACTGTTCCTGATTTTCTGAATATTGGTTGTAAAGGTCATACTATAAAACAATTACAGTCTTTTGAGTCGGTGTACATGATATTTACCGACCTTCGAAAAGTGATGTTCAAAGTAAACATCACTTTTCTATGGTCCGTAAATCTCATGTACACCTCATCAAAAGACAATAATTGTATATTGTTCATCATCTAAAACATTGTATAATGTATTACTATTGTAAAATAGTATCCCCACTTATGTTCACACTATCAAACTATACTGCATTAAACACAACTTCACAGGTATGAAGATATGACAGCGACACGTCATTAATAGATGAACATTATACTATTGTAAATCCACATTATCCAACAACAACTAGCGTTACACCAATACAAATGTATAGGCCATGGGCCAAATATGGAAACCCTCCCCCTTTGGTACATAAGAAGACATATTTTTCTGATAACTACAATCAATTACGAGTTTAATGCAACTTTAATGCTCTCTAATCCACTGGATGAATGTATGGCACCATTTTGAAGTATACCACCCAGCAACTTTTTGCCATATTAAAAAATCACACGTTTTGTAAAAATGTGACAAAATTATATTGTTAAGCACGGAAACTGCTGTTGTTTTGCAGGCTTTGAGAAATGTTTATAGCAATACTTTGCATTTAAGCACAATTAAGGACCGTCCGGTCCTTTTAAGCAAATATTTTGAATATTTAATTACCCCACCCACTCCATTTCAATGGTAACACATGTATTGCCACACATCTCTTCCATTACGATATTTATAAATTGTAACTATGGAAAATGTACATGCGTGTGCCCATGAAACATGTGGAAACTATAGTTCCTGTTTTTCTTATGCTTACTGCACATGATACTAAGTTAACCACAACTGAATTTGAAACCGTAACTCCACCCACAAAATCTACAATGTACATTTTACACATATTGAGTTTCATTAGCTGTCTTTACTTACATTTACTTTTAACTGGTACATATGAATAGTCAACTACTTCAACATGACACTGGCGTCATTGCATACACAACAATATCGTGAGTTGTCTTGATGAAAGTGCATGGAGTGAAGTATGTATAGCAGCAAGTGTGAAGAAAAAAGAGAATTTCCCCACATTATCGGGCAAGAAATGATTCGATATTTACAACAAGATCAATGCTATATTGTGAATAGAACATGTTAAATGTGAGCATCGATATAATGCACAACAACAGTTATAGACATGCGTAGACTGATTTGCGTATGATTATACAACAAGGTAATTAATTTTCAATCAAGGTTTGAAGCATCGCGCCTGTGGCGGGGACAATCTCCAAAACATCAGGTAAGAAACTATTCATTATTTGCATCGTCACATCAAATATGGTTCATGAAATCATTAACATATACAGAGAATCACATATATATAGACATACATACATACATACATACAGTTACATAATGTGTCCAGTGCTTTCATTGTTCTTGATTTGTGCATGATTATACAACAAGGTAATTAATTTTGAATCAAAGTTTGAAGCATCGCGCCTGTGCCGGGGACAATCCCTACAACATCAGGTAAGAAACTATTCATTAGTTGCAACGTCACATCAAATATGGTTCATGAAATAATTTACATATACATAGCATCACATATATTTAGACATACATACATACAGTTACATAATGTGTCCAGGAACTTCATTGTTCTTGATTTAACAGATGAAATATAATATGGTACACAATATCATTGACATAATCATATCAGCATATATAGACATACATACAGCTACATAATGTGTCTGGTGCATTCGTTGTTCTTGATTCACGTATGGTTGGTTACAACAGAGTAATTCATTTTCAATCAGATTCGGAAGCGTCGCACCTGTGGCGGAGTCAATCCCCACGGCATCAGGTACGAAACACTTCGATATTTTCTGCCATCAACAGCGCTCAGGTATTATCCTAACATGCTGTACATGTCGTAGATACATATCTAGTGCATCAGGCTTAGGAGAAGCAACCTAGTCATGCTTCATCCGCATCAAACATGCTATCTAGTAAGCTGTGAGGCTCACATCCACCGTATCCACTTCTTCCTCTTCTTCTACCAGTAGATCTATCATTTAAGCTGGCAGGTAATCCCCCTCTATCCATTTGCACTCCAGCGTTCCGTTTATGACCTCCCACCCACGGTCATTTGGTGGCGGTATGCATGCATTCGATTGGTCAGCGCTGCACCAAATGAGGGTTTGGTGATTAGCTCTCAGTATATGCATTCTCAACGATAACCTGCATGGTGGCGGAATGCTAAGATCAGCGCCATTGTAACTTGACAGCAGCTCGCCTGACTTGGGACTGAACCTTTGCAGGAATAGCTCCATGCGCAGTGTGTCTGTAATACTAGTACTAGTACTCCTGTACATCAGACACACAAAGTGTTCAAGGTCTTCGAAGAGTTGTGGTTCTACAGAAGGGGACAAACCCAACTGCTGTCACAACCGGTAAACGCATGAAGTGCTGGCAATGCCAAACACAGCTGCATACCAACCTCAGCAATGATACCGTGTATGTCAAGCAGTCGTCGTTTGTTGCCGACACCGGCGTCAAACAGCACACGCTGTTTCAACTGCTGTGTAAACCTGAGTAACAGTACAAACATGTAGAGTAGTATATGAGAGTCAAAAAGATACCACCTCCTGATGGAAGGCCCCCCGCTACGCGCGGTACCTCCCATCAGGAGGTGGTATCATTGTTGACTCTCATATACTACTTGTTTTTTCCCTCACTGTTCGGTGGGTATGTATGAGAAGAATGGGAAATATTTTTCATCAACCACGAGACCATATACTTCCTCGAGCGGTCGGATAGGAACGCCGTTGTCATGGCACCTTAGCCCACACGACCAAGAAGGTTGTTACGAAATATAAACCTGAAGATAAACACTACCTAGTGTTGCGCAATAATCGATAAGGTGAAATACACCCTATTAGAGATAAGAATCCATTGGTTATACTCAGTATATGTAATCACAGAATGGTTCTAGTTAAATGTGCGTGGTTGAAGACAGGTAGTCACGAGAGGTGTCATCGTACCGGTATTTACGAGTATTGCAAACATCACCGGGCATGGATGAGAAGAGTTCCGTTTCGCCTCGCCCATGTCGGCATTGCGGGGTAGGGACCAAATCCGAGTCACTCGCAAGTATTATCGTTTAGTAATAATTCAAATCAGAAAGTCAGTTAGAATGAAAGAACCGATCTGATGTGTATCACAATTCCCTCCAATTGTCCAACCACAATCGCGGATTGGATGGTATTGGTGTTGGAGGTGGTGTTGTAACTTTTCCTCCCACTTTATCTCCCAGTTTTAACCTAAGTTTATCCCAATCAGTATTTTCAATCTTGGGAAGGGTGGCGGGCGCCTTAGTTCTAATAGTATTTACAAAGTACTGAAAGTACTGAACATAGGGTACTACAAGATTAAACTAGATTGATTGATTGATTGAGTGTTGGTGTTGCAGTTTCATTAACCCATTAAAGGTACATGCCCACTCAGTAGGTACAAAATGTTCTTTACATCAGAGACATCATCTGAGACATTTCCTGGCAAAATAAACATTCATGCGCCATTATCCCACGTACTGATTGGCATTATTATACATTTTATATCAGACGTAAATTTACACACTGATATCAGGGGTGATAACCGTGTTTGCTTAAAATGTTAAAGGACATTAATAATTATAAGATTACTAGTTTTCATGCACCCCCCCCCTAAGTGATATTGATTGTATTGTAGATAGCTTGGAAATGATGTATTAAACTAAGAAAATAAAAGGTATATTTTGAAAATCGATCACACATTCCATTTTATTTTTTCAAATATATTTTATCCCCATGTTAAATTTCCATATAATTTTATTTTCACAAACAAATCATTATTTCATTGAGATACTTACTATATTTCATGATATACTATCTCGGTATCATCAACAGACCTTGCTATACGTCAACGACGTTGTTTTATTGTGATAATGTGAACAAATATTGTTTGATTTTAAAGGTACATGCCCACTCAGTAGGCACAAAATGCTCTTTATATCAGACATCATATGAGACATTTTCTGGCAAAATAAACATTCATTCACCATTACCCCACGTATGGATTGACATTATTATACATTTTATATCAGCCGAAAATGTCCACACTGATATCAGGGGCGATAACCATGTTTCCTTAAAATATTAACGGACACTACTATTTATTATCTGTATTTATTTTTTGACATAGAGATATCGAGATGTTGACATAATTTATCCGTCGTAAGTATGTCGACTTAAATATCACTACATTTCGACATAATGTGAAACTATGTCGACATGTTGAGACTCATTACGTTTTAATATTTGAGATCATTCGTTTCGCTTTGTCAGTTACCCTACGCCATCGGCCGTATTGTGAACAGTGTAGGCCATAACCCGACATGCAAAGTCATCGAGCCAGTGCCTTCGTTAAAATCAAAGTCTTTACATTTAGGGGAATATTGTGGAGGGGAAATAATGCACAATAGTCCTCTCAACCAAGGGCGGTATTTAATTTTTTATACCGAATAATATTTATTATGAACATGATTAACGTCGGTATTTCAGAATCCCCTCTAGTATTGCCCGCTGCGTTATGAATTGCCCGCTGCGTTGTGTTTGTTTGTTTGTTTGTTAGGGTTTAACGGCCTATGAACAGCTAAGGTCATTTAAGGCCGGGTCAATGGGTTTAATACTAAATCCCATATATCACCTGTACAAGTACATGTACATGTTCAAGTACATGTACAAATGGGGGAAAAATCCCAAAATCAGAATTGAATATTTACAATAACAAAACTATATATTCAGCCCTGAAATCAGAATAATCCTGATCTGATGCCAGGTCCTCACCACACCAGAATCACTTGGCCCCTCCCAAAAGCAGTAGGATCAGTACTAATCTTACTACTTTTATAATGGGTAATAACCCAATTCAACTCCCAGGTAACTAAAGAGCCACAGATAAAAACGTACCTGAGGGCCAAACCAGGCAAATCGTGATTCCTATAAGCAGGAACCCATACAATTAATTTACGCCGTCTCATTCGCCCGACCACCACCCACCCGCTGCGTTGTGAAGCGGACGACTCTGTAGAATATTTTGTATCACGTCATATGAAATTGACCAATGTAACGCCTAGGAATTGCAATTAGGTATAATAATATACTATATAAATACCACAATCTACCAGATTAAAGGTACATGCCCACTCAGTAGGCACAAAATGTTCTTTATATCAAAGACCTCATCTGAGACATTTTCGGACAAAATAAACATTAATTCACCATTACCATGATTACCCCACGTATTGATTGGCATTAGCATGTATTTTATATCAGACGTAACTTTCCACACTGATATCAGTTATTTTTGGATTTGAAATGATCATACTTTATAATCTCTAGAAAATATTATTTTTTCAGGCAACGCATTTAATTAGTATACATAATTAAAAATTACCATGCCTCATTTGCATATGAAAATAGCCTGATACAACAACGTGCGTCACTATCAGTAAAATAAATATTCTAAATTATTATATCTGTATAGCGGGCACTCGTACATTTTAGAACTGGTGGAATAGTGACACAATTATACACTTATTTAATTCCTATAAACATGATAAAGAACAGTTTGTGCCTACTGAGTGGAAATGTACATTTAAATAGCCAATAAAACATACATTCGTGTGCTACGTGCCTTCAAGATTGGTCACATATAAACACTGAGCTACTGCGACGATTATCACGGATCTTGAAAGTTTACACTGAGACGATGTCTACCACTCCGGATGTCGGGTCCACACTGGGTGTAAGAGCATTGCTTCTGGGACGCCCATTAGACGTGGCACTTCAGTCTGGTGGGAGCTATTTATCATGTTTATTCGAAATAACTGCTATAATTCTAACGGTTTACATCAGGAGTGTTAGATTAATAAATATGACTGTTCCGAGTTGAAGTGTTCGTGGAACTGGCTGGAATGACTCGGAAGAGGCCAGCAGTCGAAGATTTTACACACTTTTGCGCGGCCCGTGCGCTTTATTTCATCGAAATCGGTGGAATAATAATAAATTATGATAAAAATAGTATGAGTCTATCTGATATCAGCTGCTTTTGCTGTTCATATATCCAAACAACAAACGTGGCCTGTCGGCACACGAATGCCCTCGGCGGCAGATTGGAGAAACAGTGGCAAAGTTTATTAACCGGGCCATCAAAGTATACTTAACTTGATAAGTCAAATCGTGAAATCGGCTACTGATTTAGAGGACTTCACTATACTTCAGTCATGTGCATTTCAAAACATGTATGTGTATTTTGCACTCGTTCAATGTCGTGTCTGTAACCGAATTAAAGAAGAACAAAAAAGCAAACCATTAAAATGAAACCAAATAGGCCAACAGTTCACTATTTGCTGACGACAATTGGGACCATAAATAATTATTATGTTCATACAATTCTATCAGGAAGAGTTTGTGGGCTCGTGTTAATCAACCAATGAACGATTGAAAGAAGAAATGAGTCACCAAACAAGACAGTATCGAGTAATATATGTGCTTATAATGCAATTATATAGAGTGCATACTTGCGAAATGTGTTTTATTTTTGCTTGTGAGCGGAATTAAATATAACCTTCATTTATTTGTCAAGGGTACACTGATAGTATTAGCTTTTAGTTCGTCACGTTCGCTCAGGTATTGATATTATTACGAAATAAACAGTTGTATAGATCACATTATATATTAATACATTCAACACTTTCGATGTAAATATCTTCGAAATCATTAGTAATGTTTTCTGGCTTATATGTACGTAATGTTTCTAAGTATAACCTTAGATGGCATAATCAATTGCAGTGGCTATCTAAACCGAACACCAAGACAACATCTGTGATCCTATTTTTGATGGGTTTCATCGCTATTAAATCTCAAATTGTAATGTATGTGCATGATCGTAAAGCACACGTATGTACCAGAATGGTCATAAACCTGACTTACACTGAAATATCTCTAAACCGGACACCCTGGGCACCTCCCAGGGTGTCTGGTTTAGAGAGGTTTCATTGTATTTCTTTTTTTACAGCGTAGACCCTCTCTAAACC
>CM055279.1:45260985-45339653 GCA_029237695.1 Conchocele bisecta
ACAATTCATACGAGGTCACAAAAATGGGTAGTGTTGACCAGTGCAGTGCTGTTGACGACTGGTGAAAATGGGTAGTGTTGACCAGTGGCAGTGCTGGTTGATCAGACTGGTGAAAATGGGTAGTGTTGACCAGTGGCAGTGCTGGTTGATCAGACTGGTGAAAATGGGTAGTGTTGACCAGTGGCAGTGCTGGTTGATCAGACTGGTGAAAATGGGTAGTGTTGACCAGTGGCAGTGCTGGTTGATCAGACTGGTGAACATGGGACTGTTCACAGAGTGCCGGTTAAATTTCGCAAATAAAAACGTTATCGCCGGAAAATAGAATTGTTAAAATTAAGTTCATGCTATTTTCTGGATGTCAAATCAATTTCCAATATCCAATATCCAATTTCCAATATCCAATCGTATGCTCTGTATTCAGACATGACTGACGTCATAATTATAAGTACGCCAATAAGTCTACGTCATTCAAAATAAAAAATGGCTGCTCCCAGTGATTCCAGTCAGGTATAAACGAATACAATTGTTGTTTGTCGTGTTGATTATTATTCGCAATCGCAGATCGCTATCCTTGCAGAACCTGCTCAGAATGAAAATGGATGGGTCCGGTGAATTTTGAGAGTATATTTCGTTGAAAAGAAGCTGTAATTTCACATTGTCGGTGACAAAATATAAACCATTCTTTATCGAACTATGTTCTGAGCGCCAAAGTGTATTTGATGCAATTCGGTTCTAATTTATCTCATTTTGAAGGCTAAATGAATTAAGTTGATTTAAATGCTGTTTTAGAAGTTTGACGGGATAAATAGAATATTGTCGAAACGCCAGTTTTCGGGTTAGTCCGAGATTTCGGGGTATTCACATATTTTGTAATTTATAGACATGTGTGCAGCCGCGATGTGCTTTACGTCAGGTGATTAAAATAGCATGACTTTACATACATTAAGTCCGCCATTAATCTGCTCTTTAATATTGTTAAAATCATAAACAATAGAAAAGTTTCGAGTTTTCCTTCACTGTGACACTTTCGGAACATACCTCGAAAACTCCAACCATAAATAGAAGATCTCAAACTAGTTTCCATTTGATATGAGATTTACGAAACGAGTCACGCATCGAGCATTTATGCACCGAGCCTCTGGCGAAACCAACATTACTATCCTACTCTCTGTGCCTGGGAGAGAATGAGCCGAAAAATCAACGGCTGAATCTAATCCGCAGTAAATGTTGCTCCCTCAATACACGACCTCAATACACAGCATCTGTGTGTCAGGTGTGGTGTGTGTCCGACCACAGGTGAAGTGACGGACCATGGATTATAAATACATTAAATATACAAACAAAAGCATAAATAAGTGAGAAAACAAATAAGCTAAAACAATTATCGACTCCTTCCTGTACACATTAATGTAGTATAAGATTGAGTAAAAAAATGTTAGCTTATTTTTCCTCACTTATTGATGCTTTTAGATATTAATTCGTTACTTCAACCTGTCTGTCCGGCCGGCGGCTCTGTTCAGAGATCATCAGGCAATATAAAATTAATTTACTGTATATAATCCCCACCCGCCCCTAAACAGTAATGCCAGATTATTTTTTATTTGAATATATTTGAAGATACATGTAAATCATTAATTATTGTTTGTTAACACTATAAACAACAACTTTTAATACAAAATAAACAAATAAGACGCACACACTGCCCTATCTTTCCTAAAAATGAGGATGATATTCAATAAATTAACTTTACATGGCCTCACAAGTCGCCATAATGGCATCGAGGTATTCTTCCACTAAACTGGTGCGATACCTCTGGTGACCGTTCAGTTAACTATTGTAAAATGGGACAGTAGGACAAAACATTGACTATAATGTAAATATATAATTAAATAATTCAGACTGTGTGCATTATTCATTTGTTTACATGCGCTAATTCAGTAAAATTCAGTAATGAAAACATACAAATTCGACATTCATAATGGTAGTTTTAAATGTAGAAATATTTGACATTCCATCTCTACGACTGCTATAGCAGGTAGCTCCAAGAGAGCTAACCTAGTAAAAATACATGTGTGTTGCTCAATAAAATGTATCCTGTATGTGCCGCTTAATGGCGCGACAAAGCAATGATGTTGTGACGTTGAACATGTACATGTATATCAATTTTAATTATTGGCGATTTTGCTTGCATTTATAAAGATGCACCGATTGCTACAACGTCCATGAATCCGTTTAATAAACACACATACATGCATAAACCGTTAATACCGCATGGATTGCAAGCTTGATATGCAGATTGCCATCAGCTGATATTGCGCTATACAATATGGCAAGAACATCATTGTATTATTGTTATACAAATGTTCCAGTTTAGTATAATTGATGTGATATTTATGGTGTTCAGTATATTTTATGATGTGCACATGTACGTCCATTACCATTACTAATGCTAAAACAAGCAACGAAAAACAGGAAATTCTTACGGAGAAAGTAGTTCATGAAAACTTGCCATCTGCTTTGAAACTGTGAATAATGTTTTGCGGCTTAATTCGAATTTTCCACCGTCGAATGATGTTTGCTGGACCTACCATCGTTCAGAAAGCCATACAATAAGTAATTGGCCATTTGTAAACACGTGGAACGGACAGTAGTCAGCTTCATCACGTTTTGCGCATATAACAGAGACCCAATGACTTGAAGGACCCCACATACATGTAATGCAATATTCTACACATCGATATCCATGATATATAATCATGGTGTGTTAGCACCACTCATTTGAAATATTCCACTGAGATGGTTCAAATGAATAGATTTCAAATGAATTCAAATGAATGAATGAATGAAAGTTCAAATGAATGAATTTCATCTATTTTGAAATAAACAGGATATAACAATATTTTTCATAAAAATGTATCCTAAATAAACTGCAATTGAATATACAGTAGAACCTCTCCAAACCGGACACCCAAACAGATTTGTATTCTTAATTATGGTGGCTTCAGCTTAGAGTTATCTATTATCTTAATGTGTGTTCTTGTTCTCAAATCACACCTCATTTCTTGGAGTGCTTATTTGTTTTACACAAGTTGCTCGCAATACATACAACTGGGAAACCACATGGGTTGTTGCTAGATGTCAGATAGCTGTAGCTGCTCAACTGACCAATGGTCAGATCATATGATCTAAAAGCCACTTTGTAATCAGATTATATACATCATGATTTGATTGGAATAATTAAACAGTTATAAAACTGCAATCTTTCAGATCTCCAGAGAGAATCACGTTAGCCCTGTATTAACGTGCATAAAGGCACTGGGTCTCAGATGTGCATAGACAGGGATACAACAGAACAGGAAAATAGTTGTAATGTCTGTCTGTTTATGTTTTGAAAGTTTTGTAAGAGTTTCTCAAATCACCTATGATTTCTGTTTGCCTACAGCTAATATCTTCATATTGCACACATGCATTACTTAGTAACGAAACACCATTTCGCATGGCAAAATGACATGTATTGTCATTCAGACTCTTGATATATATGCTTAACAGGTGCCATAATACATATGACCAACTAATACATGCATGTATGATGTACATGCATCTTGATATGATATCATATGAGTAAACAACACATTCATTGCTAAAAGACAAGGTATATAATTTTATTTATTTCACTGTTTTATACAAATGAACATCCATATTGTCGCATACTACATTCATAAATTAGATTTACAATCGTGTCATGCTTAGAGGTCAGACAACAAATACATACATGTATAATGACAATAATGTTCATTCATTTTTAGATAGTCTTATGACCACAAGAGTATGATGTAATTATAGGCACTCACTGATTTACCCGTTATTTAACCGTTATTACCAGCTGGGACAGTTTATACATATACATTTCAAACTGACTGTTTACTTTTCTTCTGCAGTTGTTTATTATGTTATCACATTAATATTGCATGCTATGCAGATTTAATTAAAGCTTATTTCTGTATTATTTCATCTATAAACTATAACATTATCTAGAGGCCACTTTCAAATCGCTGTTCAGTTTATTACAACACGCGCCATGGCATCTACAATAATAGAAACGTTTAATATGACTGATCACTAGCAGCAGACGCCGTTCAGCGGAAGTTGCTGGTTATATACTATAATTTTTACTACACTATTGCACAAAACATTTTAACATTTGAATTGCGCCGCTGCCTGTTTACTATGGATACGGTCATGAATACACGTATATAATGTGCACCGAGTTCAATGTCACTGGGGACTCGTGTTCTAATATCAAACTTAATATATTATATTTTTTCATAGATATTCAGTTCTCATTTGGGGTTTTCTCCATACCCTACAGGTTAAATAGGGTTTCGAATCCGTTGCTTGGCTTATTACCACAACTATACACTAATGTGATTTTGTACACCGTGTGCGGCTAAATATATAATAAACATTTATTTTTATAAACGATAAACGATGACTGATCATTTTTTTGTTTTAAACTGTACAAGTGTAGCATTAGAATGGGTAAACTTTGGAACATTCAGCCTTCCGTCTTCAATACAGCGGTAAACCCTATCAATTGCTGTAGCTAATGTCTCTTCCGGAATATATTATCGGTGTATCAAGTATCCGATTGTGAAATTAGCACCGTGCCACTTGCCCGCTACTTGCAAACTGACCATACGGTTTCCAGCTGTGCTCAGTGATTATTTGTTTCAAATGGACAAATGGCTAACGTTTCACTTTCATCTGCAATAATACACTACGTGCCCCAAATTCGTGTAATGCACCAATACCTGCTGTACAGGGGAACCGCCATAAACCGGATACATATGCAGTGATTTGTTTACCAGCGCATCGCGCAGCAAGTACACACAATATTTGACACACCAACATTCGGAAATATTATTATTATTTCCATAGGACGACATACCATTTTATCAGTAGGTACCTGAACCTTTAAAAGTGTCAGATAAAAGACTACCTATGTATTGAATTGCCAGTATGTTCAGCTTAGATAGACTTAATTATAAGATACGTAGCCTGATCAGGGTCTACACTGGTCACAAACGTACATTGTAAATATACAATCGATAACAGTAACATGATGGCAGTAAACATTTCATTAAAACGAGAGTAGAAATTAAAAAGTTACAAAACATATGTCGCTTCTGCGAACAAACAACAAACCTATAATAACAAAAAAGACGACACTACGCAATAATAGTTAGGCACTGCATGGATCTCAGATTTCACAGAAAGCAACTCTAGTTATTTTTCAATATTATAAACACGTTTTTCAATCGATGGTTACTAATTTACTTTAGTTAATGTAATTACTCTAGCGTCTATAATGGAAACTTCTTTCTAAATGGTGTATAATTAATATGACCATTTCACAACAAAATATAGACATTTTACAATGTTTCCTTACTGGTAGGCCTACACGTACACCACCGCCTGCGCTAATCTGGCCAATATTTGTAAATTCAATTTCTTTTTATTTCAAAATACCTGATAGTGTACTTGAAATCAAATAGCTTGATGGGTGTAAAGGCCGAGGCTGAAAATACTCAATAAATGCAGGGTGGTTCAAAATATGTCCCCACATTAAATAGAGATAACTAGTGTTCTAAGTAAGATAATCATTCAAACTAAAGTGTATTACAAAGTAATATATTGTAGCATTTTACTCCTTATATATTCTTATTAATTACGTCACTACTTGCATGGTATGACGTCATAATATTCAATGTATGATATTACAAATATTTCAAAGAATTCATGGAAAATGGTCGGAAACGATTACGAATGTTGAAACGCGATCGAAAGCATCGGAAAATGATAATGCAATGTTTCGGCTGACTGTTTAAACCATTAACCTTATACAACGGTACTATTATGGCATTGGTCGTTCACACTTGGGAAGACGAATACAATAATCTCATTAAATTCAGCTCATGTCAGTTATGCAAACAACCATGCTCCCCAGACAAGATTATGACACACAATTGGATAATTATCCAGGTTGCTGGCAGTCCTGCCACACACCAGAGATAACAGCAGTATCATGGCATATATAGCCGGGTTACACATCACAATAGCTCCCGACTCCTATGTGCCCACTGCTTGTAATTCTCCGGAGTATTGCCTTCATATGACTATCAGTGGCGAAAATGGAATGCAAAAGCCGTCCGTCCGTCTGTCCATCTTTAACCAGGTATATTTGTGTAAACAAAAATGACAAGTGTGTGGGCTTTTGACCTTGACTCTGGGTTTAGCGGGGACGGCACGAACGTGAATTTGCCACAGGGTGGTAGAGGTACATCAGAGCAGTGCGTGTGTGAAATGTGAAGCAGATGCGAGCAAGGAAATATAAGCTGTAACCGATTTCTCTGATGTTAAATTTTGTAAAGAGACCAAGTATGTGACATTGACCTTGAGATCAGCGGGGATTTGTCACAGCATGATAGTAGAGCCTTAGAGGGATGCAGGCATGAAATATTAAGAATTTTCGATGAAGGAACTATAAGTTATACCTTATTTCTCTGATGTTAAGTTTTGTAAAGAGACCAAGTATTTGACATTGAACTTGTGGTCAGCGGGGGTTGGACGGTCGTGGATTTGGCACAGCATAATAGTATAACCTTAGAGGAATGCACGAATGAAATATTAAGCAATTTAAATAAAGATGAAGGAAATGAAAGTTATAACATATTTCTCTGATGTTAAGTTTAGTGACTGACGCACGCACATACGCACCACGCAAGCATCGCACTCACGCACGCACGCACGGACAACCTGCCTCCAGTTGCGGGTGGTATAAATATATTCTATTTGTAAGACCCATTTTGTCAAACAGCCGTTCGGTTGCATATACATGTCGACGTACAAAGCACACGTATTCGTATGCGATATTTACATGTGCATTGGATCCGAACTGTAATAGAAAACACTACATTGGCATTCGCGTGACAATTACCTACTTTTCGCAAACTATTGGGCAAGTCCAATGGTTTCAGATATAACCTGTACAGACACTATGCAGCAAAAAAGCATGAAACGAATGAAACATACATGACCTTCAATTAGCATGACCTTGCTCTTTTTGACCGTCGCAAGATCGCTGAAACACTTGGCCATGGTTTACGTCGAAATGTTTGTAAGAATTTCTCCATGAAATAAATTAATTACAAACATCATCTCTAGTTTTGCCTGGGAATTTCATCGTGCATGTATTATATAATAAGTATGTAGTTATATAAACTTAACAGCATTAACCCTTACATTGCTGAATTATTTTTTGTTGTCTGCTGTTTATTTTCTAATTTTCATTTTTCTCATCCAAAACATGATTTGACAGCACTTGATAATCATTTTCAATGTAAAGTAGATTTGTCAGTTATCCATGCTTACGGAATACCCCCCGCGTGGGTTCAAGTGCCCATAAATGTGTAGATTTGTAGTCTGTGGGTCTGTGACCTAGACCCTGGGCTTAGCGGGGCAGGTCATGGATTTGTCATAACATGATTTCTCCGATGTTAAGTTTTGTGAAGAGACTAAGTATGTGACCTTGACCTCGGGATCAGCGAAGCTTGGACGGTCGTGGACAGCATGATAGTAGACCCTTAGAGGAATGCATGCGTCAACTATTAAGAATGTTCGATGAAGGAACTAGAAGTTGTAACATATTTCTCTGATGTTAAGTTTTTAGTGACGGACTGACGGACGGGCGGACAACCTGACTCCAGTCACCCCCCCCACCACAGACAAATCTCGTTGCGGAGGTATAATGATTATAAAGTGCTGACAAACCATACTGATAAAGAAGTCAATACTAGTAAAGAAAACAGCAGCAGGTAACAATTTCCGTTTCCAGCATTTGAAGGGTTAAAGCAATACAAATACATTGTTTCTGCATATATTATGATAAGACTGAAATGCTTGAAACAACAATATTAATATGTCAGATAGCCAAAAATGGAATACACAAAAGCTCTGCCACCTCTCTCCTAGAGTATGCAGATACTAGTATACTAACGAAACAGAGATCGGTCTATACTGACAGCCTGAGAACACAGAACCGAGCAACAATAGCCACACACCCACACCAACTCATTCCTAAGTTGTAAGACATTTGACTCCATTGTATTGATGTCAATTTATATGTTCAATTGATTGGTGTTGCATATATTCAAGCCAATTGCCATTGTTAAATATTTGATCGCATACTAACTACCGTTGTAACGGTTTACCTAATGAGTGTCAGCTAGTAATCACCCTACCCCCACCCCGGCCAGCACCAAAGCATACTGATAATGTTCCCTAACTGTTTCATCAGTGTTGTTTAATTCAAGAATAATGATGCTTTATTTATTGAGAATTTTCAGCCACGGCCTATGGATGATTAAACTGATACACATCTATTCTATAGTGAATTGGATGTATTGTTACACGTACGTAGTATTTGGATGATTGTGTCATATTTCTTTGAAAAATGTATAAATCGTAAACAGAGAACATTCAGCATTTACATATGTAATGGCAATTAGTAATCTATTATCATTATGTTGGCAAACACAAAGTTTGACCATATGATGAGATAAGTATATAGTGTATGTGTATCATCTGTTTACATAGCATTTGGTATTACGTTTATGCACTCGTCAGCACTGTATTATAACAATAACAAACGTCATGTTATTTATGACAAATGTTGATTTTAAAAATAGCCTTTGTTTACAATAATATTTACAACGCGTTAGCACAAAGTGGCGGACCTATACAACTACACATATTATGTGAGTTGACTGTACAATTATGCCCCCACTCCCATGTCAGTAACTGACTGTTGCACATACATGGTTCAATTGAATGGTGAATCTAGTCTCACCGTGCTACACAATTTGTGTGGGTTGTCGGTAAATTGATTGTTCGCGTTCCATATTGAATAGAAGCACCAACATAATCCAGGCGATGGTTCAAATGAGTGGTCATGACGCAGCGTGATTGTATTAACTTTGCGTGGGTTGTCGGGTTAAGGACCAACTATATACCTGATGATCGTTTGATTCACAGATAATTGCTTCGTAAATGTAATGGAATATATGTATAACATATATGTGAACACTGCCACGTTACTGTATCCTATACGGCAGATGGGATGGCCAAGTCGGCCATCTTTGTGTGTTCCAGCCATCAGCCAGTTTCACCTGTTCTGACGTTTTACAAAGAACTCAACATGTGAAGTAGAATATGTGATGTAGAAAAACCAGGAGGACGGACTCCTATCAATTATATTAATTTACAACAAACTGTTAAATATGCCAGTTTTCTGGACAGGTTTGTGCCTGTGTTTTTAACAACAGGAACCACCATTATAAATAGCTTCATGCACTGAAAATCGCACGGTGTGTCACCTTTAATTGGAAAACCACACAACACATACATGTACCATATATACCCACTACTTTACTCTGTTATTAGCTGTCAAATCCAGTGACATGTAAGCAGTTACCTGAGTGTATTGTCCCTGGTGTGAACTCACATACTATGTGAGTAAATATGGCTTTACATATGTGTAACGTGTACAGTAACATAGGCTGTGCATCAGATTAGAAAGTTTACACGCTGAAATTTATTTTGAGATTGATGGGAGAAATGCTCAGTTATCTCGTCTATTGTATAGTTTGCTGGCATAATATGTATAGCTTGCCGTTGTCATAACTATCTATTATGTATGTATTGCACCAACTGTTATTTGGTTTACTGTCATATTATTTGCTGTACGTGTAAAACGCACGAAATTGTGAGACTGCACGATAGCTTGTACATACAAAGATGGCGGAGATGGCAACTCGATGCCTTATATTGTAACGGCGAACCCTACACGAAGTAGGTCAGGATGTGGGTCGCCTACAGTAGTCGGGTTCGAATTATAAGCCGAGCGGTTTGGCTTGAATGTTGGTTATATGGGGAACCTGGGTGGGGTAAGATCTGATGATTGGCTGTGTAAAAAGGAGGAGATTTATTACAAGTTCAATATATTTATTCAATTCAATGGACGTTAAAATATGTATTAACAATAATAGAAGCCTGTTTAATCATACAACTAAATCATAGCAGGTGTAAGCCTAGGTGCTATGAGGATTGACTCCCCAAGTCGGTGCTCAGCCAACTCCGGATTCGGGGTTCTGAATTTAGTTGTTGCTTCCAACCCCGGATCCGGTGTTTGTCATGTTAAGATCGACTTGGTGGAATCTACTAGTCATTAATTTCCCTACTGGGTGGAATTATCTACTACCTCTGTTCTTGGAGGACTTTTTGTTTCTAGAGAGTACCATATCTGGTAGTGGTAGAGCTAATTCACCTAGTCGGGAGTGCGATGTTGGTCAGTGGTCTATTGGCATTCAGAAGCCCAGATCTGGTAGTGACGTTCCGTTTTATACCCACGTCAGCACGTGAGGGAACCCCGGAGTTGACGCCATACCGTCTTCGGGTTAACTCGGCCGATTTCGGTAATCCGAAGTCGGACGGTGAAAGCGAGTCTGGCTGTTACGTCATAAATCCAAGATGGCGAACAACACAGCTTTTGCAATGTTGCGGCTTAGAAAATCGTCTCCAGCGTCAATAATATTAATAATACAGACATGACATTCAGCAAAAAGGTAATGTACAATGTTATTCACATAATCAATGCGGAGTTTGCCCATGACAATAATTATTATTGATGCAATCGAACCGTGAAGTTGCCACTTGGCAGAACGCGCACTCGCAGCTAAGCGAGTACGTTAGCACAGGTTTCTCAACAATTCTCGCATTAAAAATGGAACAATGGTCAATTTAATGTGTCAGGCCGGTCAGCGTAGCACTGCCCCCAACTTACAAAATAATTTGGTCCCCAAATTGAGCGATGAAGTTCGTTTGCATTTGCAAATTTTGACTGGAAGTGGAACTAAATTAAATTGACCTAATTAATAACACAAGTTGTCACGTGACCGGACTGTCTGGCTTCGTACTACAAGTTCGCTACCATTGTTCCAATTTTACAATAATAAACACATCTTACTATTACAAGTATTATGACAATTAATAGTACATTTAATGATTAAAACATCTGAGACAATTATTATAATTATATCAGATTATTACCGGTGTATATGCAACTTCAGACATATAATTATGTATGTATGTATTAATCAGACTTTGACACAAATTATAATTTATGAAACATCTCAGTTGTTTTAATTTTACATGAATACAATAACAATTCACAATTCAAATCAGTCTTCATCTGTAAATGTTATCTTGTACTTCAGGTCCGGTTTTGATCAGTTCCAGGTCTGGTGTGATTATCAAGAATCCCACCGATATCAGCTTGGGCCAACACATCAAGTTAGTTGTTCAGGTAAGGATCAGATTGCATGTATCTCCCTTGGATATATATCAGTTAGGCACAATTCCGGATCCGGTGTTTAGTCAACCCCCGGATCTGGTGTCGGATCAATCCCGGATCTGGTGTCGGATCAATCCCAGATCTGGTGTTTAGTCAACCGCCGGATCTGGTGTCTTGAATAAATATATTGAACTTGTAATAAATCTCCTCCTCTTTACACAGCCAATCATCAGATCTTACCCCACCCAGGTTCACCATATAACCAACATTCAAGCCAAACCGCTCGGCTTATAATTCGAACCCGACTACTGTAGGCGACCCACATCCTGACCTACTTCGTGTAGGGGTCGCCGTTACAGTTTGGTGTCATAGAGTGGGATTTCTTATAAATCTGCGTGCTTGTTACAATTTGAACATCAATATGGAATCTGATCTGATTTAACTGAACTTGGGAAATCCTGATCTGATTGGACTGTGTATAGAGTTTAATTGCTATACCAAGTTTAAGCCTGGTGCTACTCCAAAGGACCCAGACACCCAAATTTATTTTAACATCAATAATAAAAGTAAAACAAATTTTATTTTGACAAAGGATCACAATATAACTGAACACCGACATCTGATATAGATCTGTATCTGACATCCGACATCTGTAAACGCCATCCTGGTTAAAATCTGAAAATAGAAGCAATAAACTGATGTCAAAATGGCTGATGATCACATTTATGCTGCAAATAAAAACGGTGATGATGATGACAGACATACTACGGATGAAAGTAGATCAGAGTCTGCTGAATCGGAGATTATTTTTAACAAACATGATGACCGTGTTAATGCACAAATGTCTGACATCGTCAGGGAGGTAAAAAATACAATGACGACCATGACCGACCACATTGAACGGAGAATGGCAGACTTTGAATCCCGAATAAGACTGTATGAAAGCCACAGTCTAACTGACCAAGGTGAACACCAATCACATTTGCACACTGGAGAAAGGCCATATGACATAGACATAGCTGAACAAAACAGAAATTCAAACCGACATGATGGGGAGAATTGGTCAAAGGGAGATAATCCAAACATTAGAATGAAACCACAACATTTTAATGGGACGGAAGATTTGGCTGATTTTCTGACACAGTTTGAGATTACTGCAGAGATAAATGGCTGGAACTATCACGTTAAATCTCTGTACTTAGCTAATTCTTTGACTGGGGGAGCTAGATCTCTGCTAAATGAACTAGGACCACGGGAACAGAGGGACTTTAATTCTCTTGTATCGAAAATGAAGTCCAGACATGGATCTGAGGGGCGTGCAGAGGTATTCCGCACTCAACTGAAGTCGCGTGTGAAGGGTAGAACTGAATACATATCTGAACTGGCCCAATCCATCAAGAAAATGACTAGACAGGCTTATCCTGGTGCAAACCAAGATATAGTGGAGGCACTGGCCTTAGATTGTTTCATTGACGCCATAACGGACACCGACATTCTGTTGAGATTGAGAAAAATGGGGTCCAAATCATTTGGATGAAGCCGAAAAGACTGCAGTGCGAATGGAGGCACATAGATTAACTGACAGACAGCGCTATAAATATATTTGTATGACTTGCAATCAGGCGGATGTAAAACAGACATCGGCTATGGACGCCTTGACTGAACAAGTCAATAATATGTCCTACAAATTAGACAAACTGCTAAATGAGAAAAACAGCAGTGGACAAAACATTAGACCAAACAATCAATACCCAAACAACAGGAGGTTTAATAATCCTGAAAACCGAGCAAACATGCCACACCAACCTCAAAACCGACCCAGATACCATAACCAATTTTTGGCTCAAAATGCCAGACCAAATTTTGATTAGTCTAGGGGAGATAATCCAAATTTCTCACACAATCCTAGAAATAGACCACACAATGTGGAATACAGCAAAAGGCAGGGAAACGAGGCTACGTCGGGATGGAGCGATCGCAACCCGACAAACCAAACCGCCCCCAGATCGCAATAAACAATGCTGCCGCAAAACAAGGTTATTTTCTTTCTGCGAAAATAAACAATAACCTTGTAACATTATTAGTTGATTCTGGAGCAAACACCACAATTCTAAGCAAGAAAACTATTGAAAATTGGCCATATTGTACCCGACCAAATCTGACACCGGTACATTCAACTTTGATAACTGTTACAGGAGAATTTTCTCCATTTTTGGGTCAAACTGAAGTAGAAATGTGTCTTGGAAGACAGAAAATGGAGCATAAGGTGCTCGTAGCCGACATTGAGCTGGATGGAATACTGGGATTAGATTTACTCTCAAAACACCAGTGTGACATTATGCTTAGTAAAGGCTATATAACACTGAAAGGGGAGAGAATTCCATGCTTTATGAACACCGAAAATGGAGAAAAGAACTGTTGTCGAATTGCAGTTGGGGAAACAATAGATATACCGCCAGAAACCGAGGTAATTGTCCCGGATCGACAACATTAGCCGAAATAGTATGGGAATGTTGGAGCAAACTGAAGGTTTTATTGACAAAACCGGATTGTTGGTGGCGAAAGTTTTGGTTGACCCAAAGTTTGGAAATGTACCAATACGCATTGCAAACTTTAACAAGACCCCGTGCACTATATATGAAAACACGGTTGCCGCTGTATTTCAACCTGTAACAGTACATGAATGTGGAAAGGAAACTGGTCCCAGACTAGGATGCGAGATACCAGAACATTTGTCAGAACTGTACGAGAAATCCAGTACATGTCTAAACAGTTTTCAGAAAGAATTACGTTCCAAAGATTGCGAGAAGCGAATCTGAAACTACACCCAAAGAAAACTGTACTGTTTCAAAAAGAAGTGACCTTCTTAGGTCACCGAATAAGCAAATACGGCATTTCCACATGCCCAGAAAAGGTGAAAGCCGTTAAAGACTGGCCAACACCGAGATCTGTTCGTGAGGTGAGATCGTTCTTGGGGCTTGCTTCCTTTTACCGAAAGTATATTTATCACTTCTCGGAAATAGCAAAACACTTGCATGAACTGACAGAGAAGGGGAAGAGATTTATTTGGAGTGAGAAATGTCAGACTGCATTCAATAGCTTGAAAGAGGCATTAATGTCGTCTTCAGTTTTGGCACTTCCGACAGATGATGACTATTTTGTCGTCAGTACAGACGCGTCTGGTACTGCGGCAGGTGCCATATTGGCGCAAGTACATAATGGGCAGGAGAAAGTAATTGCCTACTATTCGAAATGTTTCTCGAGGACTGAACGGCAATATTGTGCCACGAGACGTGAGCTGTATTCTATGATTCTAGCTTTACGCCAGTTTCACCACTATGTGTATGGAAACGAGTTCAAAATTAGAACTGACTGTGCGAGCTTGCACTGGTTGATGAACTTTAAAGTACTAGAGGGTCAACTTAGTAGATGGTTGACAGAATTGTACACATATGACTTTGTGGTTGAGCATAGACCAGGGAAGCTACACACAAACTGTGATACCCTAAGCCGACGACCATGTTACGACAAAAACTGTAAATATTGTGAGCGTGTTGAGGTGGGATTTGAAAACTCTGATGAAATTACCGAGCAGAAAGAGGTGCATGCTTCCAAACCTGAGGAACAAGGTAGAAGTGAGTGCCGAGGTGCACCACGTAGAGAAAAGGTTCCCGAGAGTGTTAACCAGTATGAAACCAGAGATATCGACTCTGATAACCATTGTAAATGTTGTAGTGTAACAAAATCTAGTGATTTGGCAAGATCACACTGTTGCCCTACAGACATGTTGATTAGTCAAAGGGAGATAAGTAGCGATAGCAGTAGACCTTGCAGTATAACAAGAACCCCGGATACACTACAATCCAACCGTTGTACTGGCAAGATGGAGATGGGTAGTAAGGACACTAGTAGTGATGAGAATAGTATGATTGAAGTAGAAACGTTGGAAAATGGAACCGAGGCGACCAATAAAACTCAAACAAGACAAACCAGTAAGTCAGACTGTGACAGAATAAGATGCAATGTTTTAATAGAGGCCTGTACAAGTACAGACAAAAACGGTGCGAATGTCCAGTGTGACTCAGGCCCTTCTAACTTGGTTAGTCACCGGAAATTATAATACTCAGACAATACCGACCCTCCAGACTGATTCTGACGAGAATAGTATCAACATTGAGAATCTTGATCTGGGTAAAGTTGGTGAATACCAACACACTGATCCGGTACTGAATGTTGTGTGTGAATGGTACAAATTAGGAAACAGACCAGAGTGGTCAACCATAGCCAAACATAGTGTTGAGCTAAAATACTACTGGCATAGATAGGAATCTCTAGTGGTACAAAATGGAGTACTATATAGAAAGTGGGAAAATGATTATGGTACTGAAGTTGAGCCACAGGTGGTCGTTCCAAGAAGGTTACGAGCCACAATATTGACAGATGCATGATAGCACTACCGCCGGACACTTAGGTGTGAGAAAAACATTACATAGAGTGAGACAAAGATTCTTCTGGTATACACTCAGAAGAGATGTAGAAAATTGGTGCCACAAATGTCAAATTTGTGCCGCACGGAAGACACCGGCGAGAAAGCCAAAAGCACCAATGAAACAATATAATGCTGGTGCAAGATGGGAGAGAGTAGCCATTGATTTCCTAGGACCGCTAGATAGCACAATACCCAATAGCCAATACCAAGCAATATTCATGCTTCCAGACTGGTTTGGGTAACAAATGCGTTCCATATCATCAGCTAGCCAATACCATCACAAGGTGAGCTTGATTTTTCTGGCATCTGAGTTTATGGTCAGTTCATAGAGCACTTTTCACCACATGGTGCTAAGTATTAACGCTCATTTCCTGGTAACTACCATTACCATGAATACCAGGTTTGGTGCCCATTCACCACCATATCAGTATATCACCATCATCAATTTATACCTCTGGTGACAATTATTTGACGCTCATTTTTCAGGTTGTGTGTTACAAGTAAACAAATCAAGTAGAATTTATCTTTTAATAACCCAGCTTATGAATAATATTAACCCAGCTTGTATAAAAAAAAACATTAACCCAGCATGCATCATGACACTTAAAGTGCATGTTTCCCCTTCTTCAACTTGGCATCAATCAGACTGCACAAGCCACTGACATTGTAGAACTGGGCTTCGGTCAATAGCTCTATTAGGTAGCGGGTTTCAATTGGGAGGACTTTTGGGTGCATCCGGCATCCATTACGCAAATGGTTCAAAATGAACCGGAAGTAGGCGGGGTCTCGGTCGAAGAACACTGTGTGGTTGATGGGTCGAATGGGGCTGGTCGGGTCAAAGAGTTTGTTGAAAATAGATGCCGGATCCGACTCTAGTGTAACCTTACTAGTATGGAATGTCTGGCCAATATGAATGCCAATAGACCACTGACCAACATCGCACTCCCGACTAGGTGAATTAGTTCTACCACTAATCATTAAAAATGGAACAATGGTCAATTTAATGTGTCAGGCCGGTCAGCGTAGCAATATAGTATACAGTAGCAAGACAATATTCACGTATGTTATATTCATATATCACATCACTCTTATGAAGCACTTATCATTGAAGTCAAGTGTATCTATATATGACCTAATACCTTAATGCTTGTCCCGGTTCAATAATAAATAGAAACACCTACATGATCCAGGTGACGGTTCACATGAGTGTTTACAGTTCGGCACGATTCAATTACCGTTCACATGTCCACCGTGCTACACAATTTACATGGATTGTTGGTAAAATTATTGTCCCAATACAATACTTAATAGAAACATTTACATGACGGTTCACAAGAGTGGTCACAGCTATCATATATGGGGCATAATAAAACGAAGACGTTCCATCGTCGGTGACTCGGTAAAATCACTACAATTGTTAAAATGCGCTCCCGTTATTAATAGTACTGTACAGTAGAGTCACATAGACAATCATGTATCCATGTAGTAAAGGTTCTCCACTTCATTCTGACCACTGCTCATCATGTTCATATGATATATTACTCGCAATCACAAAACAAATAGCCGACTACTTGTATACGTATGATATTTGACACCTTGTCAACATTTCTGATCACTATCACCATTACTTCAATGGGAAACGAACGTACGTGTTCAATAATACTACTTAAGTACCATTATATTGCGATCAGCAGCCAAAATGGATATGCTCTAATATGAATGTGTGTATCTAGTGCTCTGTTGGTGGCCCACGATGTAAGGTTCTATTTTGTCCGTCGGAACCAGCGTTCGTCTTCATTAGAGTGGGTGGGTCATGACTTTTCATTAGTATCAAGTGCATTACATGAAGCGAGCATATTGATCACCAACCATACATGTATACAAAGATGAACCTGTCTAACCTGGACGACATATAAAACTTGTGTGTTTAACTATGTTGGAATTTCACTGTAATTTATCTGTATAGCAAAGCGTTCAGTGTGCATGAATTACAGTTGTAGCTCTCTAAACCGCACATGCGGGGACCTTCAAGAGTGTCGGGTTTATAAAGGTTTACACATTATAACATTATGTAGAAAACAATTAGCCGTGGTGTCCTGTAGAACTGCAACTGGTAACTGTTGTATACCCTTTAACCCTTTCACTGCTGAATTAAATTTTGTCGTGTTCTGCTTATTTTTTATTTTCCATTTTTCCCATAGACAAACATACTTTGACCGCCGTTTAGAATCATTTCCAATGGAAATGGTTCTATTATAATGTGCTGTTAAACCATGCTTTTATTGAGGAATAGGCACAATAAAACAGCAGACGACAATTTTCTTTCCCAATATCACTAAGGGCTAATGGACTTGTGCTAAATTACACTGGAACATCCAGGTGTTGACACATGGTCCCCAGTTACTTGCTAATGGGTCACTCTGTGGTGTTATAGCCGTATACCCGTCCCGGCTGGGCTGACACTATCAGTCTTGTGTAGGCGCTACCTAGTCGCGATTGATTTCAACTGGTCCCAACATACCCAATGCGGCTTTTAGCATGTTTAGTTTAGATGATAAAATCTGACAACGAGCGTGGTCAGTTTAGATTTTGTCTGTCATCTGAGAAGCTGATATAACTCACAAACAACATTTACCCAGGCTTATGCTACTTAGGAGAGAAATTAGCATAACTAGAGGATATGAAACGAGTTTCCATTTGATATGAGATTTATGAAACGAGTCACGCGCAATAATCTCATAACAAATATAAATTAGTACTTTTACTTAGTCACTGACGCTTCTAATGACGTTTAAAGCAATGTGATGTCAACACAGTATTGCTTTGTCGCGCCATTATTGACTTCTTCATTTTCTCCGTTTGGCATAACGTTAGCGCATAATACGAATACGTAATTAGGGTGATGCGGTCAGCCAATCAAATTCGCTACAGGTGTTATTACACGGGTGTCATTTCACTTTTATGAAATGGGTTACAGAACGTCATAACAAGGTTTTCATGTGATAAACATATGTCAAGGTCAACCCCATTTGCAACCAGAATGACCAGTGCAACCCAAGATCAGCCTACCTCCATGCATAGTTTGAGAATTACTCGCCTGCATTTACATAATATGTAGTTTGCTAAGACAGTTCTCTGTTCAAAACGGTTTCGTTTGCTAATCAGTGCACAGTGTTTGCTGTCTGCCAAAATATTCAATGTGGGATCGTAGCTAGTTATCTGCTGTTAAATTTATTTATAGAAATCTGGTCCAAATTGTGCAATTTAATGTACTGTTTGTAACAATAGTGAATGTAGCATAATCTGTTGTGAAAAGGCGTTAATAAATTGATTTCGACTAGTATACATCCAAATCATCTTACATAGATACACAGTCAGATTTTGGTATACATTGTACATACTTATTAATGTTATTGCTATCAGTGTAGACTCCGATGTGCAGTCTGATCTGGGTCTACTCTGTTCGCCAACATATTTTTGTGCTATTCAGTAAAAAACAAATGCTGAAATACAGCGTAGCACCAGCTATATATTAATAGATTTGCAAAGGGATACAACTAGCTAAGAACCATCATTAACTAGTATCATTTATACTAATTAAATGCGTCACCTGAAGGAATAATATTTTCGACATATTATAAAGTATGATCATTGCATATCAAACAATAAATACAGAAACTAAATAGAGGATCTCAAAAGAGTTACCATTTGATATGATATTGATGAAACGAGTCACGCACAATTTATGCATCGAGCCTCTAGCGGACAAGTTTCATAAATCTCGTATCAAAGGGAAACGAGTTTCAGATTCTGTTTATCACATGACTTCAGCCTACAAAAAGCTGAAAGCTTGGAGATATCCAATACGTTTCAGTGAGTAGACGACATTGACTATTTTCGCATCTATTTGAAAATCTCCACAGAGAAAAATAGTTTTTAATCATGGCAATCAGCGACGGATCCAGAATTTGGGGAACGGGGGCGGGGTTGTCCTTTTTTCGAGCTCCACGGAGTGCAGCGAGTATGCTAGGGGGTCCGGGGGCATGCCCTCATGACACATTTTGAAATCTAGATGTACATAAATGCACTTTCCTGTGTTTAACGGCATTTAAATTCAGACTCCAACTGGTGGTGAACTATGATCCATGTATACTCCGTGGCTGAACGGGGGGAGGGGGCTTGAAACACCGGAACCCCCATCCCACTCCAGATCCGCCCCTGGCAATACAATTATTAGAAATATTCCATATAACAGGTTCCTGTTCTTTGGAAATACTTCATACTACCAAACGGGAGCTCATTCTGACAATTTATGAAATTGGTTAAAACACGCCACAACAAGGATTTCATGTAATAAATAGTAATGTTCGTTAATATTTGAAGGAAACACGGTTATAGCCCCTGATATCAGTGTGGAAATTTACGTCCGATATAAAATGTATACTAATGCCAATAAATACGTGGGGTAATGGTGAATTAATGTTTATTTTGCCAGAACATGTATCAGATGATGTCTCTAATATAAAGAACATTTTGTGCCTACTGAGTGGGCATGTACCTTTAAAGTCTCATCCGACAGACCAGTGGGATGGATATGATGTAAATACTATGAACGTATGTTTTAATGCCCTAAACGAGGCTAAGTTCATATTGTATTTCATAAATATACATAAACATTCACATTGACCGTTGGCATGGGGGATTTATACGCATATCCACGTTTTTCCCGCCAAGTGAGATGGGATGACGGGCGACATAGCGAGGGTCAACATCTAGGGAATTAGACAGCAACATAATCCGAGCAAAGGGAATTGGACAGAAAAACACAATCCTAGCATGGATTGGCTGGCAGGCTGGCTGGCACAACATTCGGACCTCATGCGGATTCATTTATTTTGCATACTCTATAATATAGTATAATCTGCTCCATGGAAGACATTTGGTGTAACTGACCTAATGTAAAATTAATGAGTTCAATATATTCCCAAGCATGAACGGCCGCGAAAAATAATATCTGCCAACAACATCATGCTAACAACAGGGAACAGTCATTTTATCATGTCTATGGGCCCCTAGTGACTGGCAACTGTATCTCCACTTGTGAGAGAGAGGGACACCTGAACTCAACGTCTGAGAGGGGTCTGTGGTTTTATCAGATTTATCATATCATCAGAATGATAATGATGTATTATAGTTACAGGATAGCATGAAGTTTTCAATAATTAACATGATCAATGTTATGGCCGCGTCATCTGTCTTACTCAACACGTTTATAATGTGTTCACACTGGATTAATGGGTTACATAAACATGATAAACATGATAAACATAAAATATCACAATGATCATGATGGTAGCATGCAGTTAATGGCGGGCTTTCCAAACAATTTGTTTCCGTTGGGCACCATTGTATAAAACACTGATTGCAACCTACATGACCTACGCAGACCCATATTAGTTTGCAAATGCGGAAAGTTTGATAAGAATATACATTCAATATAATTACTGTGTTGTTGGTGAAAACCAGTAGTGTTCACATTTTGATCCAAATGATATGTTTTGACTACAATTTGAATCAACAAGACTGATCACATGCTCTCACGACAGAGATACACATTACCATGATTACTGGCATAGGTTATTTGTGAAAACTAACCATGCTAACCGGAAATGTGTTGAATATCGACATAACTAGGAAGTTATTTAAAATAGCTTGCACGGTTATCCTAGCCATGTATGTGTATCGTGTCCGATATATGCATATATAGTATATGGAGAGTGCATGAACCACATAATGAACACAGCGAAACTTGTGTACATGTTCTATGCATATGTGAAACACAGTGTAGTATCCATGATCATGATGGTACCTCTTACAGTTACGTTACTCGACTGATGCTAGTCACAATGGTCGTATTGGTTGTTTTTCTCATTATAATTTGAGGACGTGATTACACATAACTGGCATCGATTATGTTTGTCCAAAACAAACAAAAAATGTGTTGAATGTCAACATAACTTGAGAAAGTTATTCAAAATAACTGACACGCGTTATCCGAGCCCTGAAAATATAATGTGGTCGCAATCCAACCATACATGGTATATGAAAATTGCATGTACAACATCATGAATATAACGAGAGCCGTGTATGATGTGCATATCTACATGTTATGTACATATGTGAAACCCAGCTATGGGGTTATTGTTATTTTTTCAAGATAACGTGATACAGTTAGTACACATAACTGGCGTAGGTTATGTTTGTCAAAAACAAATACGAACTATGTTGAATGTCAACATAACTTGAGGAAGTTATTCAAAAAAACTGACACGCGTTAACCTAGCCCTGAACCTACCCCTGAACAATCAAACTGTTCATGGTATATGACAATTGCATGTATAACATCATGAATATAACGAGACCTGTGTATCATGTGTATATCTACGTGTTAGGTACATATGTGAAACTGAGCTATGAGTTGTTTTTCAAGATAACGTGAGACAGTTATTACACATAGCTGGTATAGGTTATGTTTGTCAAAAAAAATACGAACTGTGTTGAATGTCAACATAACTTGAGGAAGCTATTCGAAATAACTGCCACGGGTTATTCTAATATAGTGCATGCCTGCCATGGTGTATGGAAATTGCATGTACAACATCATGAAGATAACTCGACATGTGTGTCAGTCATGTGTATATCTGCATGTTATGCACATATGTGAAACCCAGCTATGGGTTATTTTTCAAGATAACGTGAGACAGTTATTACACATAACTGGTATAGGTTATGTTTGTCAAAAACAAATACGACCTTTGATGAATGTCAACATAACTTGAGGAAGTTATTCGAAATAACTGTCACGAGTTATTCTAATATAGTGCATGCCTGCCAAATTATACATGGTAATTGGGAATATTTAAATGTAAGTACTGTTTCACCAATAAATAACAAAAAAAGTCACCTTCCCCAAAATGTTTAGTTTGATGAAATTCCATCAAATATTCAAATATTGATTTTAAGGCGAAAAACTATTTTCCTATGATAATTTAACAATTAAACATGGGGGGGGGGGGGAAAGAGGTGGAGGCAGTGGGGGACGAGTTATAAAAAAGGAAATTGACTCCGAGACCTGGCTGGATAGCTTGGAAATGATGTAAATAAGAAAACAAAAGATTGAATTTGAAAATCGGTCCAGAAATAAATAAATATGTAAAACAAATCTATTTTTAGCCTCCATGTTAAATTCTTATATGAAAGTCGTTTTTTCGCAATAAAATAAATATTTGATGGAATTTCTTCAAATAATTTTTTGGCGAGGTTGACTTCTTTATTAATGATCATGATGATGAAAAACTACTTAAATTTATATATTTTGAAGATTTAATGTGTTTAATGGCCAATAGTTTGTCGGCAGCAAAACGTGGAACAGAGAATAGATGTGTATCGTTTATATTTTATCTAAATATCCTTTTCTGATGTATGTATTCAAGTAAATTATCATGACCATGGTATTAGTGGCAAGATATAATGCAAATGAGGAACATTCCAGCTATTTAGAGTGAAACATCGATGAACATATTGTAGAGTTGAGAATACTTGTTTTCTTTGTAGATGCTGTAGCAGTGAGAGACACATTTAAACCAATTCAATGAACATCCACACATTTCAACATGTTGAACATGTCGTCGAATTATAGGGATAAAACAGCATACAATTCACTATCGTTGTCATGATTATCACTGTTATGGCAAAAATGATATCAAAATGAACAAGGGAATTAACACCACGCTGTAAACTATAGTTAAGTCAACACTTGATTTTGTGTTACCTCCCTTTTAGAAAATAATAGATACTGAAAATAACTGATAGAGGTTATCTACAATTTGATAACGGAAGGGTGACAAATCTCACACAACTAGAAGAAATAACTGTGTCAGGTTATTTCGAACGTAACTGAAATCAGTTACACCCCTGACAGGTAATAGTTATTCAACTTTCTCGCTTGATCATCAATAATAGAGGCCGTACATTCGTGGATATGTCCCGATTCCAAAACTTTCATCTCGGGGCGTGGGAAATCTAAGGTCACAGTCTCCCCAAAGAAACAATCACTGGTTTTCAACAATGTGCTGGGAGATCCGTCTAACGTGTTATACGATGTGTTCACCCGATCCAGGTGCACCCTGAGAGTTTTTGTAAACGCAAAATCCACCGGGTTATCACCGACGTACTCACCGGGGCAAACAATACTTTATTCGCGGAGTATGTCTCTCTAAAACCGAGTCGAATACCCAACGTCGGGGAGATCCTTACCCGGCTGTCTGGGCCGATGGTTATTGTTGCGAGCCCGGTAGCCTTCGATACTATGAGGTTAACTTTACCGTCAAGCTCTGAGGTGACAAAATATTTGAGCTGTCTAAAACTCCACAGTCCGGGAGGCAGCTTTACACCTACTGAGCGTCCATCCTTCACATAGCCAAACCCTTCGCTCTTCGCCACATTCTCCCACCCAACTGTGAAGGTGATTGATCTGAGGCCTACCCGGCGTTTTCCGCAGCAGTTGTCGATTGACTTTCGAAGTTCACAACTCTCTTTTTGAACTTTAGTGATAGTAGCAAACATAATAATATCTTTCAATGGATACCAATGTATTTAGCTTTAATTCTAATGCAAAATATCTGGTCAGCGGGGTATACGACACAAAGGATGGCGCTCCCCGGCTGGTGCACCCCACTATCCAAGTTAGCGGTGGAAAAGGCTTTCAAACCAACTTCCCCGACATCTTTGAACAATATAGGCTGCCCAAGATTACTACAATGGAGGACGTGAACGGGTGAAAAGCAACACCGATGCAGTTTTGGCAGAACCAGCCGTATGGTGCGCAACAGCCGGATGCGGGGTTTCATCTCAGGACCATCTGGTCGCGGAGGATCCGTTCTTGAGGGCCGTTTATAACTTTCACGCGTACTACACTATTAGGAGGATTATCAAAGAACTAGGTATTCCACTACCTCAAGACGACGCCTGGAATCCCATTTCCAACGCATACGACCGTAGGGCGTTCGAAAGACTGTGTAACGAATTTAACGTTTTAAAAGACGTGGACTGGAGACAGAAAGCATTTCCTAGCAGCACTGGCCTTCGGGACGTTCTCATTCGGGGCCAGTCCGGGAATTGGACGCATACTGATTTTAGACACGATCACTCCGGCGACCACATCGTCAGTCGGAACGCCGGGAATTTTGACCCCGCGACGATGACCTTCAAGCCCGAAGTGTCTGGAGGTCTGCACTGCGGCGTCTCATCCTGCAATTGGTTACCTCCGAAACGAGCTCACGTCGATTACATACAGCAGGCTGCTGAGGTCCAGGACGCGTCGGGTACATTTAGGGTTAACGCAGGCCGGGGTTACTCGCCTCAACGACTCCATTCGCAGATACGTCTGGGCCATCTTCGGCTCACAGAAACAAACGCTCAGTGCTATACTGGGCACAGGAACGGCGTTTGATGCGCAAAAACAGTTCTTGGCAAATGTAGAGGACGCCATCTCAGCTAAGGTGGACCTGGAGGAGGCGATCAAGCAATATCAAGACGTTTTGCAGAATGCCAGTACCCCAGTACACTATGCATTTGGAATAGGTCTTTATATGGCGCCGAGCAATATGATACTACGAGACGACCCGGTTGACGGTCACAATAATCAGATCGTAATCGCCACAAAAAATCGGCTACAACGGTAACGTGAACACGGATATCATCAAGCGCACCCCCAAGACGGTCGGGTTCAACAGTATTGAGGTTGTAAGTAGAACCGATTTCATAAAACCCCCAATCCAATCGCGATTGGAAGAATTGGATACAACCACCCCTGTACCCCCAATTCACGAATTGGATGCACCATCAAGTTGCACCAGCTCCCCCAATCCAATCATCAACAATGTTGAAATTGGAAGAATTGGAACAGAAGCGGGAACTAGTGTCACAACCCACGAGGAGGAGAAATTATGGCTCGTCGTCGCCCTCGTGGCGATCGGACTATTCGCGCTTTGGTTTTAGGAACTCTCTGGTGGAGAATAGTAGAAGACCGGCGATCGCCACGATTAAAGCCCAAGTATTTTCGACGAGCCATCCGGCCGTTTTTGATAATATAGATAACAAGTAGGAGACGACGCTCCGCTCAGCCGCCTTTCCGGCTAATGTAGCCAGGAGACTGGCTAGGGTTTGTATATGCTTTTTTGCCCACTCCTTGGCTCCGCCGGATGGCGCACCACCAGTGAAAGCTAGAACTATGGCTGATATAATCATGACGACAGCTGCGAGGATGCTTACTATCGTGACGCCCTGCTCTCTGAACAGAGTGCGAAGACGCTCACCGAGTGTCGTCTCCTCATACAGAACCCTTTAGATTGTTTGGCGGATCAGATTTATTTGGGTGCGGAGAGCCTCATGGCAAGCAGATGCAGCCTCCAAGCGAGCTGCTCTTTCGTCCCGCAACGACCGCAGTCGTTCGGTGATCCGCTCGGTAGATTCTCTATCGCCACGGGCTTCCCCAAGTTTTCTTTCTTCGAGCGCGATATGTTCATCCAGCGCCGTGAGTTTGGAGAGGTTAAGGACCAGTTAGCCCGGACATTTTGTAGAGACTTATCGAGTCCCCGGAATTCGCGAAGAGGTAACGGTGGGTCATCGTTTGATCCTTGGTCGAGGTTGAGTATTTCAATTTCGCTGAACGTGGTCTCCATTGTGCGAAAAGCGTCGGTGGCTACACGAGGGACATCGCTGAAATCGACAATTTCTATCGAGGCGGCCATCTTCGCCATCGTTTCGGCGGCAGACTGTAGGGCCTCTACAGCACGGGCCGGCATAATTGTTTTACCCCTCTTCCAATCCGCGAATTCTAGTTCGTCCCTTATGATTTGGCCACCGCCCCGACTTCCGGCAATTGTGCTCAGCGCTAGGGGTTTTCTGGTCATCATGTTGATGATTGGGACATTTGATGCTTTTAGCCGCAACCTACCACGCAGATCCAATTCGAACTTGGAGTAATCGCGGCCGACAGATGGGACTGCACCCCTTTCTGCCAAATTGTTGTAGTAGTCGTCTACAGCTGACTTGAGTAATTCCTGACTTAGACTAATGGTAGCGCCACCTATTTCCCCCAATTCACGAATTGGAACCGGAGTCTCTATGAAGGGTGTTTCGTCATAGGTCGCGAGGAAATCATTGAAGTCATCATTATCCTCGGTCATTTTCTCGGCCTAATTCTTCCATGTCGTAATCAGCCATCTTTAACGATGTATTAAAGAAAAAACCATACGGGTTTAATAGAGTTACTAAATATGTCTTCGAGTCAATACGGTCGCAAACTCAATCCATACCGCAGACTGCGGGAGCCCCTTGGGGCGAAAGGCGCGAGACAGAGCGCCGTTATTACAAACAACCCATCGACGATCAACCAGAACCAGCAGCTCTTGGCCCGCTTCCCCAACCTCGGAGCTAACGACGTCATTGTGCCGGGGACTGTTCGTCTCGCTTTCACTATTTCGTTGACGTCGACAGACGCGGACCGAACCGTCGTTCAGAACCTGGATCGCGCCATCTTTAAGAAGACCATGATAAAGATGCGGTCTATCAGGGTATTGACACCAGCCGAAATAGGAACGTAACCAGACTTAGAATCGGGGCTGGTAACAAGGCAGATAACAACGCGAGTGACAACGCGATCGTGGCCGCTTACGGCAACAGCTGCTACATCCCGCTCGAGTTTTACTTGCTGGAGAGTCACATGCCCTACTATCAGAGTACTTTGGCGGACCGCCTCGAATACGAACTAACGTTCAACGACTATGACCGAGCTCTCATAGCCAGTGACATGGCATCGATGTATACGATCGACAATGTTTCGCTGGAGTACGACATGGTTTCGATGCCCGAACTCGCGCGATTGATCAGAATCCAGTACGCCGGGCGCGTTGCCATACTTTACGACCGAGTTCTTCGCCACCGCAAGATGACGAAAGACAAAAGCGATATATTGTGGAATATTAACGTCAACGTACCCGCCCGCTCGATGAAAGGTATACTGATGCTGTTCGAGGAGGCTCGGTTCGCGCTCGGGTTTAGAAAAGCCAACAAATTCTATTACCCCAAAATCACAATGGTCGAGGCGACGATAGAGGGAGTCCCCAATCAACTCTACAGCCAGGGCATTCGCGCGCACCAGCAGTGGGAAGAAGTCAGAAAGCAGTTTGCTGCCGGCTCTAAGCGCTCCCCGGCGGTTGCTAAAAACCTGCAGCTCTCGGACGTCTCCTTCGCGGAGTTCCTGACTTCCAAGTACGCTCTATGGCTAGAATGCGAGCCAGCGACGACGATCAAATGCACGGTAGTGTACGCCATGTTGAGAACGCTAGCGAGGGTGTGACGATCCAGATAACCAAAATAGGCGGATGGAGCTGGCGCATTGAACGTGTATCTATATATAATCACAGACGCACAACTCAACATCGAAGATGGTCGATACGTCTCAGCACTCATTCTAAAGATTTAAATAAAGTTTGTGATGCCCACTCTGCCATAATATATGGGAAGACAGGATGCGAAAAAAACGGTTTTCATCCTCGACTTGCTCGTGGGGTCCTACAGCGATATCTTTCGACACATTGTGATCCTGTGTCCCACTGTGCGGCACAACGAGACTTATCAGCGACGCCCGAGGATATGGACCGACCCTGAGGTATACGTTATTGACAGGCTTCACGATTCGTTGCGCGGCTTCTACCAAAGATTCCAGGGCCAGCCAACCCTATACGTGATAGACGACTGCTCGGCCAAGGCGGCGATGACCAAAAAGAAGGACATGCTCTCCGAGCTCGCATTTTCTGGCCGCCATGCGGGGCAAAGCATATGGATCTCCACTCAAAAGTACAACGCCGTCCTCAAGAATCTGCGCGAGCAAACGAAATGGGTCGCCCTCTTTCACTGCAAGGACCGAGACTCATTCGATGACTGTCTTCGAGAGAACGACGTTATCCCAACGCGCGAGGAGCACCTGGAGGTTCGACAGATGCTTTCGGAAACTAAGCACGCCAAGCTTCTGTTAAAGACACTGATCAACCAACTGCTTAGAAAGTAATAAGCAATTATTAAGCAATTGCTTAACGCTCGTTTGTAACTGCTGAGCAAATGCTTACCAATGCTTAACAATGCTTAACAAATGCTGAGCAAATGCTTAACAATGCTTGACAATGCTGAGCAAATGCTTAACAATGCTGAGCAATTGTTAACAATTTGTTGCTCCGTTGCGAGCTTTGTTGCGAGCATAACGGTGATCATAAGTATCGGATGGTGCGCTTGGCAATATGTTAGACTTATGAGGCTAGTCAGAATAGTACTGCTTGCGATAAACACAATGAACTGCGACGAACTTCTCGATCAGCTAATAGAAGAAACAGTCGTGTGGACTGCCGACACGACTGAAACTGTAGGAACACCTGTCAGCACGACTGCCGATACAAATGAAAACACGACGCGCCGTGAGCGGCTAGCTGCGCTGGTTGCTGGGGGACAATCCGAGCAGTATTTCGGTAGGCGTCTCTCAGTTGGTCAGGTGGACAAGATGTCAGATGTGGAGGTTGATAAAATGTATGCGCAATGCGAATCTAGGTTAGGTGCGGAGATGACGAAAACTCTTGGATCGGCGGCTATTCATCTGTACGCTACCGCTGTTAGTACACTTCTCCCTATCCAAACACCGCGGGGTTGATTGGTGATCTAGAGACTGACCCTTTTGTAGGACACACTCTTAGAACAGCCTGCTGCTCAATTTATCACAAGTTTGGAATGTACTTAGCTCCGCTGACAACCGCTTTGACCACGGCTAAGCACTGTCAATGTGGACATATATGCCCACGAACTATAAGCTCAGAAAATGATGACACAAGACGCACCTGCGAGAGTGACAGAGCCGCAATCCCCGATTGCAACACTTCCAACGGCGTTGTGGGAACTATCTCCACATGAAAAAGCTCCACAGGAGCAAGCTCCGGTTGCACGACACAAAAACCCAAAAAGATAGGCAGCTGGGCGGGCAGCGGCTGCCACCCGAAAAACTAAAGAAGATAAAATACTCGCCGAGCTTCGAGAGGCCAAACGGTCGTGTTTTGTTCCTGCTGTTGAAACAGCAAAACGCCCGGTGGTTCTACATCCGGCAGCTGTTTCTCCTGAGGATCAATCCCCGATTGCTGTAGCTCCTACATGGATCATCCCATGGGTAGTTGGTGGTGGTCTGGCAGTTGTGGGCACCCTGTGTGCGCGGAAATATCTTTCGAAACAACCCCCAACAGTGTTGGAGGCGGTTCCGAAGAAAGTTACGAAACCGATTACGCCCCATTTAAACATTGGTCGCGATCCCTTTTATATGCAATAACTTTAATGGCTGAAAACGATGTTAAAATGATAGTGAATGCGCTTTTTCACGGCGTGGTGATATTGGGTCTCAGTATCGGGTTTGCTCGACTATTAAAGATGACCTCCGGAGGGCCCGCTCCCAAATTGGACATGACCGCGCGAGAAGTAGGGCTCGTGACCTTAAATGTAATGATCGCAGTTTCGACCTGAAATTATCTAATTAAAGCTGGAATTCTACCCGCTAATATATGGTAATAAAATGGCTTCGATCGGACTAATGATAGGTGGTGCGTTGTTGAGCGCAGTGGCGTTCGGCGGTAGCAACTATTTATTCTCGTTAATAGTAAAATCGGACGCGGATGATGAGCACAAGCGTCACGATTTAGCTGAAGAACAACTCAAGAACGCAGACGCAGCATGATCGAAAAAACGAACCGCACATCTGGACTGGATCAACAAAGAGCTTCGCCGCGAGAATCACGCCGCGGAAACTTTCCGGAACGTTGAAGAAGCCAACCGCGAGTACGCGCTGGCATATCCGCAGAAAATTGTCGCGGCGCTGGATCCCGAGCCCCAATTTTCAGATTTCTATGTACCGTCAGAGGCCCAAAAAGACCGCGAGATCGCGTTCATCGTCGTGGGGATGGTTGCGACGGGTCTCGTCAGCTACTATGTTGGAAAAGCAATAAGCGAAAGCAATAAGCAATAATTAATTTTTTAAATAATATATAGAACGATGTTAGTTGACGAGCTGTATTACGCTCTGCTCGATGTAGGCTACACGGCCCTTAAACACCGTTTAGCCGGTGCAAAGGGTCTGATCAGTCTGGCCCAAGACTCTCTAGAGACGTGGCGCGAGGACGAAAAAGCGGCCACCCTTTTCGCAAAGCGGATGTTAGATTTCCCCGAGTTCATCCAACTGCACCTGTGCAGTTGGGGAATCGGAGATTGAACGGTAACTGCAGCGAAACTTCCCCCAAAGGTTTAGTATCGACGACGCAGTTACCGAACGATCTGGAGAGGGCCTTTTGGAGACTGTTCGATCTACTAGAATATCTCTCATACGATGGACACGCGCAAGCTTAATAGCAAACTACCGGTTCGCCTAGCGCGCAAGCTAACGAACACATACTACAGCCCCCGCGACTACTGAAAGGGACTCGCGGCCATCAAGAACCTCGCCACGGCGACCAAGGTTTCCGAAAACGCCGCCACTGAATGGCTCAAGAAGCAGGCCATCTGGCAGATCTATTTCCCCGCACAGCGCAATATTCCACGCCCGAAATTCAACGTGCCGGTACCAAACGAAGTCCACCAAGCTGATCTCCTGTTTCTCCTTCACGATCGCGTCGGTCGCAAGACGTACAAGTACGCACTGAGAATCGTTGATGTAGCGAGTTGCTATAAGGGGGCTGAGCCGCTGGCCACTAAAGAGTCTAAGGAGGTGGCCGATGCCCTTTCCCGAATATATAAGAGGAGTCCTCTCAAATGGCCGAATCTTCTCCAGGTCGATCCCGGCCGCGAGTTCATGGACGAGGTCTCTCATATATTTGCTAAACACGCCGTTACTGTCAGACGCGGCCGCGTCAACATCCACCGGGACCAGGGGATCGTGGAGCGGTTCAATCGAACCCTGGCTGAGAGGCTCTTCGGACACCAATATGCCAAAGAGCTTGTAGACCCTCATTCGCGATCGACCGAGTGGGTGACCAGACTGCCCGCCGTGGTCTCCGCACTGAACGGTGAGGTGACCAGATTCATCGGTAAGAAGCCCGTAGATGCCATCAAGTCTAAAAAGGTGTCGCACAAACCATCTGCCGTCTCGCGCGGGCGACCCCTTGGTTTAGCGGAGAAAAGACTTCCATCGGATGTTGCCGTCCGGTACCTCTATCAACCGGGAGAGCTCGAAGGTGGCCGCCGCCGCGCGACTGATCCCGTGTGGTCTCTCAATGTATATCATCTCGATCGATCTATTACCAAACTCGATGAGCCCGTGCTCTACTATTTGGATGATGGTCCATGGCGCGGGTTTGTTCGCGAATAACTTCTTGCGGTGCCTTCTGACACCCAATTACCCCCGGACCGTCCGTCGTCATAGTCGGTCAGACTCTCGTCAGAGTCTTTAGTATTCTCCCCTTTTTTCAGAGTTATTTTTTACCTATCCTATAGGCTCGGTGTGTACCCCGTCTTCCATCACTCTCCTCTTGTCGTAGTACGCCGACAACCCCAACTTCTTCTGCTTGTACGTCGTCATCACACCGTTAACCATTCGGAATCCCCTGTTGTGGGCAAAAAAGTATCTAAAAGCCCTAGCCACATTCCTGGCTACATTATCCGGAAAGGCGGCTGCCGCGCTGCCTGGGCTGATCGGGAGTGTCGTCTCCTACTTGTTATCTATATTATCAAAAACGGCCGGATGGCTCGTCGAAAATACTTGGGCTTTAATCGTGGCGATCGCCGGTCTTCTACTATTCTCCACCAGAGAGTTCCTAAAACCAAAGCGCGAATAGTCCGATCGCCACGAGGGCGACGACGAGCCCTAATTTCTCCTCCTCGTGGGTTGTGACACTAGTTCCCGCTCCTGTTCCAATTCTTCCAATTTAAACATTGTTGATGATTGGATTGGGGGAACTGGTGGAACTTGATGGTGCATCCAATTCGTGAATTGGGGGTACTGGGGTGGTTGTATCCAATTCTTTCAATCGCGATTGGATTGGCGATTTTATGAAATCGGTTCCACTTACAACTTCAACACTGTTGAACTCGACCGTCTTGGGGGTGCGCTTGATGATATCCGTGTTCACGTTACCGTTGTAGCCGATTTTTTGATTGGCGGTGGCGATTACGATCAAATTATTGTAACCGTCAACCGGGTCGTCTCGTAGTATCATATTGCTCGACGCCATATAAAGACCTATTCCAAATGCATAGTGTACTGGGGTGCTGGCATTCTGCAAAACGTTTTGATACTGCTTGATCGCCTCCTCCAGGTCCACCTTAGCTGAGATGGCGTCCTCTACATTTGCCAAGAACTGTTTATGCGCATCAAACGCCGTTCCTGTGCCCAGTATAGCACTGAGCGTTTGCTTCTGTGAGCCGAGGATGGCCCAGACGTATGTGCGAATGGATTCGTTGAGGCGAGTAACCCCGGCCTGCGTGAACCCTAGACCGTTATCTAACATAAATGTACCCCACGCGTCCTGGACCTCAGCAGCCTGCTGTTTGTAATCGACGTGAGCTCGTTTCGGAGGTAACCCATCATTGCAGGATGAGACGCTGCAGTGCCGACCTCCAGACACTTCCGGCCCGAAGGTCATCGTCGCGGGGTTAAAATTCCCGGCGTTCCGACTGACGATGTGGTCGCCGGAGTGATCGTGTCTAAAATCAGTCTGCGTCCAATTCCCGGACTGGCCCCGAATGAGAACGTCCCCGAGGCCAGTGCTGCTAGGAAATGCTTTCTGTCTCCAGTCCGCGTCTTTTGAAACGTTAAATTCGTTACACAGTCTTTCGAATGCCCTACGGTCGTATTCGTTGGAAATGGGATTCCAGGCGTCGTCTTGAGGTAGTGGAATACCTAGTTATTTGATAATCTTCCTAATAGTGTAGTACGCGTGAAAGTTGTAAACTGCCCTCAAGAACTGATCTTCCGCGACCAGATGGTCCTGAGATGAAACCCCGCATCCGGCTGTTGCGCACCATACGGCGAAGTTGAGCTGATACTGCCAAAACTGCATCGGTGTTGCTTTCCACCCGTTCACGTCGTCAATTGTGCAAATTACTACTCAATGAATGGATGCAAGATAAATACGCACACAAGGTGAATGGAAGAACAATTGTGTTTGTTTTTGAAACCAAATGCGTCATATTAACTAGTATAGATGGCATATCAACACACACTGAAGAACTGAATTCGTCACAAGAGGAAGCAGACACTCGGTTGATATAGCAATGTTTGCACCATGCATCGCATGTATCGGAGAACAAAGATACCACCTCCTGATGGAAGGCCCCCCGCTACGCGCGGTGCCGCCCATCAGGATGTGGTATCTTTGTTGACTCTCATATATTACATGTTTTCCCTCACTGTTCGGTGGATATGTATGAGAAGAATGGGAAATATTTTTCATCAACCACGAGACAATATACTTCCTCGAGCGGTCGAATAGGAACGCCGTTGTCATGCTTGTTTACCATTACGATTTCGTTTGTAAAGATAGAAGTTAAAAATAAAAAATAAAAAGTTTTAGGTCTAGCCGAGATTCGAACTCACAACCCACGTCTCCATAGAGTGGCGCCTTAGCCCACATGACCACGAAGGCTGTTATGAAATATAAACACTACCTAGTGTTGCGCAATAATCGATAAGGTGAAATACACCCTATTAGAGATAAGAAATCCCTATGTTATACTCAGTATAATACAGCAATATGTCATAAATATCAACTGACACCCTATTAGAGATAAGAAATCCATAAGTTATACTCAGTATAATACAACAATTTGTCATACATTTATTAAAAATAAATAACAACTGAAACCCTATTAGAGATAAGAATCCATTGGTTATACTCAGTGTAATGTCTACCATAAAGCAAATGAGAGAGCAAGCTAAGAGTTGGGGAATTTCCCTAAGAGGTTTGAGACTCAAGAAAGCTATAGCAGATAGGATAAGTGACGCGCGAGCCGTCGTCTACGAGGAGAGGCTGTGGCGTGCGGTTTCGACCGGACGACTGCCTGCCGACCCCGAAAAACGCTCCGAGAAATTGGAGAACGAGACGACGGCCAGTCTGCGTGCCACCGCTTACGCGCAGCGTGTAAAAGAAGATCCCAGCGCGCGCAGAAAACCACTATACAAGGCGTACTACAATAATAGTTATCAAGGGTTGGTGGGGAGACCTCCTAAGAGTAGGAGGAGACGGACAAAGATTTGGTGGAGGAGGGTCCCAAGGTTCTCGCCGAATATTCGGAAGCTAGGGAAACTGTTGATAGGGGTAGGAGGAAGATAGTATGGACTTTCGAGAGGGGGGTAGACGGTGAGATTGCTAATCGCATAATGACGGCATGCTAACCACGGCATGTTATCTGAGGTATTCGTGCTCGTATCGTATTAGGAACATAGAGACCGACGCTACTATGATCTATCACAAACAATCAAAGGGCAGTCCGTGGATAAACGAGATCGCCAAAGCTGAGAGTTGGATATCCGATAGAGAGAGAGGTCGAATGGACATCAACAAAGTCGATAGACCAAACACAAAAATGGATCTTCGTTCGTTGGATATCGGTCGAGGTGAAGATGCTCATCGATGCGCAACAACGATGTCGGACCGTTCCTGGAGGCACTGACTAAAATGACGGAGTTCTACAGGGGAAGAGGCGTGGACATACTCAAGGACGCTGTGTCTCTGCCCGGTGTTTCCCTTCAGTACCTGCTCCGCGGGTCGATCGATGGGAAGGCGGAAACGCCCGAGCTGTGGGCGCCGAAGGATGAAACTTACGCGATGATGAAGGAGGGATTGGTCGGTGGTCCGTCCATAGTGTTCTCCAGATACGTAGAGGCTGGCAGGTAGAATTCCGTCATTTCAGTCAGTGCCTCCAGGAATGGTCCGACATCCAATTCGTTGTAGTGTTGCAACCATTCCTGGAACGTCTTCATCCACTTTTCTCGGAATACCTTCTTGCACTCCTTCCACTGGGACAGCGACAGTAGGAACTCACCCTTCAACTTCGAGTACCACTCGGGATAGTCGGGCAGCCCCGGATGGTCGAGTTTTTCTGGTGAATCGAACCACTCGTACGTGAAGTGAGAATTTACCGTTTTACAGTCGTACGCCTTAACCCACCGGTCATAACTGGTACCGGATCCCAGATATTGTATGGTGCCGAGAAATCTGAACTCCGGTGTAAACAGAAACATCGTCGTGCTGGCCCTCTTTCCGACCATCACCTTATTCACTGTGGCCGCCAACTTCTCGACAAGGTACCGCTTGATGAGATTAAGGTCGTACCTGCTGCAGTTGAACCACACCACCGGGACTTGGTCGATCCACGTGACGATCTTCTCTCGCTGAGGTTTCGACAGCATCTCTATGTCGGTCGGCAGATACTTCTTCCTAACCCCATCCCTGATGGCTTTACCTCTCCTCTGCTGCTCGGTCACGAACTTCTCGGCCAGAGTGTCAGGGTCTCGTTCGCAGATGTGGGTGATCCCCTCGTGCATCGTATCCCCCAACGACACCGATATAGGGACGTGCTCGACCTCGAAGGTCAGGTCTTTGGTGGGTCGCGTGATTTTCGACTTGTCGAGATACGCCTCGAAGTCGTAGACTATCTGGTGAGGATACAGAGTCGTCTTCTCCTCGCGCGGTGGTGGTTGATAATGAGCCTCCTTCAACCACTCGCACTCCCACATCACCACCAGCTCGTAACCCGCCTCCTTTATCTTATCGTCTTGAATTGTCGTCCTCTCGTACAGCGATCTAGCGTTACCTCTCACGCAATGTGTCGGACACGGTCTTGATTTCGTGACAGTAGCCGTCTACCTGATCGCCGGCCACCCACCTCTCACCCCCGTGACCGCATCTCGCGTGATGCATGTGCTTTCACACCCTCTCCTCTTCTCTGCTGAACCATCGAATCGACATCGCACTCGCTGACCCCTTGGAATAGAACACCTTCTCGTAGGCCGACTGCGGTCTCTCTACCCTCTTACCTGGACATATCATCACGGTCTTCCCACCCATGCAGGTGGTCGCGTGCCTGTGCATGTTACACGACTTTGTGAAATGTTGTTGCCCACGGAGCACCCGTACTCGTTCGTCATCTTGCGGAGGTTCGTTATGATGAACGAGTGACCTCCAAACATACCTATCGTCATGATCTTCTCCCCAACCTCATCGTAGTTTGTCGGTGGTGGGTTCGTAAACGCGAATGCCCATCTTGAAGCACTCTTCGACCTTCTTAATATCATCCAGGGGGATTCCCTTACTACGCGGTCCGTTATCGTGCCCGAGGTATTCGCGAGCCATAGCTCGTGCCCTCTCAAAACAGCGGTCTCGTCTCCCTCCACGGTGGATGGCTATGCACCTAAACAGACACAAGTAGTCGTCGTATTTGTCGACGGAATACATTCCATTTTTCGGTCTTAACCAGTCGGGGAGTTTTCCCGCTCCCATGAGAAGTTGTTGCGCATCGATGATCATCTTCACCTCGACCGATATCCAACGAACGAAGGTCCATTTTGTGTTTGGTCTATCGACCTTGTCAATGTCCATTCGACCTCTCTCTCTATCGGATATCCAACTCTCAGCTTTGGCGATCTCGTTTATCCACGGACTGCCCTTTGATTGTTTGTGATAGATCATAGTAGCGTCGGTCTCTATGTTCCTAATACGATACGAGCACGAATACCTCAGATAACATGCCGTGGTCATCTCTGGGCGAATTTTATGCATTATGCGATTAACGATCTCACCGTCTACCCCCCTCTCGAAAGTCCATACTATCTTCCTCCTACCCCTATCAACAGTTTCCCTAGCTTCGGCATATTCGTCGAGAACCTTGGGACCCTCCTCCATCAAATCTTAGGCGAGCTCTCTCTTACTCTTAGGAGGTCTCCCCACAACCATTGATAACTCTTATTGTAGTACGCCTTGTATAGTGGTTTTCTGCGCGCGCTGGGATCTTCTTTTACACGCTGCGCGTAAGCGGTGGCACGCAGACTGGCCGTCGTCTCGTTCTCCAATTTCTCGGAGCGTTTTTCGGGGTCGGCAGGCAGTCGTCCGGTCGAAACCGCACGCCACAGCCTCTCCTCGTAGACGACGGCTCGCGCGTCACATATCCTATCTGCTATCGCTTTTTTGAGTCTCAAACCTCTTAGGGAAATTCCCCAACTCTTAGCTTGCTCTCTCTCATATTATTTATGGTAGACATTATACTGAGTATAACCAATGGATTCTTATCTCTAATAGGGTGTCAGTTGTTATTTATTTTTAATAAATGTATGACAAATTGTTGTATTATACTGAGTATAACTTATGGATTTCTTATCTCTAATAGGGTGTCAGTTCATATTTATGACATATTGCTGTATTATACTGAGTATAACATAGGGATTTCTTACCTCTAATAGGGTGTATTTCACCTTATCGATTATTGCGCAACACTAGGTAGTGTTTATATTTCATAACAGCCTTCGTGGTCGTGTGGGCTAAGGCGCCACTCTATGGAGACGTGGGTTGTGAGTTCGAATCTCGGCTAGACCTAAAACCTTTTATTTTTTTTATTTTTAACTTCTATCTTTACAAACGAAATCGCTATGGTAAACAAGCATGACAACGGTGTTCCTATTCGACCGCTCGAGGAAGTATATTGTCTCGTGGTTGATGAAAAATATTTCCCATTCTTCTCATACATATCCACCGAACAGTGAGGGAAAAAACAAGTAGTATATGAGAGTCAACAATGATACCACCTCCTGATGGGAGGCGCCGCGCGTAGCGGGGGGCTTTCCATCAGGAGGTGGTATCTTTTCGACTCTCATATACTACTCGTCGGTATCTGGAGATCTGACAACAATTGTATTGTTCTCCGATACATGCGATGCATGGTGCAAACATTGCAATACCAGCCGTTTGTCTGCTTCCTCTTGAGACGAATTCAGTTCTTCTATTTCGTCAATGTGTGTTGATATGCCATCCATACTAGTTAATTTGACGCATTTGGTTTCACACACAAACACAATTGTTCTTCCATTCACCTTGTGTGCGTATTTATCTTGCATCCATTCATTAAGTAGGAGTTTGCACAATTGTGTCTTGTTCACATCGTTCGACAGGAACTGCTTCCAGTCACGTGGAACCTTTGTCAGCGGTCCCTTGATCCAGTAGGTATTTGTGGTACCTCTTCGTTGTCGTTCATTGGTTTTAAATGACAGAGGATGGTACGTGTCTGTTACAAAATCCACGCGTTCTGCTTTCGGCATTTTGTCATATAGACTCTCCGCCAGATCTGTAAATGTGTTGTGCAAAGCAGTTTGCATATGTACAATTGCATTTCCGTCAATGATATAGCTCACCTGTTCTAGCGGAGGTCTGTCAACCATATGCGTTTGCCCTTCCAGTTGGTGCATCAATTTCGCTTTGTCAGTCCTTGCTGGTGATCCATCAGCTGTTGCAAGCGACCATGGAACTGGAACTGAAGACCTTAGCCATGTCAATGTTGTTCCTAAGTGCAATGGAAACGAGCTGTCCAAATACATTCGGTTCTGCTACTAGTTCCTTAAACTTTCGCTGTGGACTCGTAAGTGTCACCGATTTTACAAGGGTTGCAAATGTCTTGAGTCTTTGTTGCTTTATTGGCGCATGGAAGCTGGCAGATCTTTCTACAAACCTCTCTTGTACAAACCGATCAAATGCTTGCTTTCCAGCAGTGAGCAGATCGTTTTCGACTGCTATCGAAACTGGAGCCCCTGACGATAGGCAATATAGCGAATCTTTGTCGGACACAGTAAATGGGTCGATGAAATTCCTTATTGCATCCACAACCTTTCTGACATCAGCCTCACTGTGAGCAATTTCGGTTTTTCTTGTGTCTTTGTGGGATGAGCTATCTTGTGGATTCATGTCCGCCAGTTCCAGTGTGGCATTCAGATAGCCTGCACCGCGGTGTCTTGTTGTACACCACCTGTAGTATGCCGCATAGTTTCTACTGAAGCCTATGATTCCACCATGAGACTTGGCATGGCGATTGATTGTCTGTTCGATTGTGATGTCTACATCATTTCTTGACGAAGGAACACTAGACCGATTAGCGGTGAAACCATTCTTCCTCAGGAGTTCTTCTACCCCGGGATATGTCTGGTCTATGTTCAGCAGTGTCATAGGATATGTAGTGGCGTATCGTGCATAGTTCTGGTGGTCATAGCTGAAGAACAATGGACACATCGTCTGAAGACATTTTATGTGCAGGTCCATGTTGTTTTCCTTAGTGGCCCGCAAAAATCGCAGGACTGTGTACACAGCAGTCATGTACCCAAACCAGAACTGTGCTGTCTTTCCAAGGCTTCCTTCGCTATCTCTGGTCCGAAAATCATTGTAGAGCTCGAGCCATCCCATGCATTTGCAACTTGCCTTGAATTCTGACAATCGAGCTTCACTGGGATCTTTTGCGAGGTGATCAATTATGACCCGTTCCTCGTTTCCATAAATGCCACCTTCCGATTCTTCAAAGGCCTATATCGTTAACATGGAAAATTGTTGATAAAACGCCTTTTTGGCGGCCATTTAAATTGTTTCCATCATTCATATCATGCTGTCGAGTCAATATATATTACATAATTGATATGCATATTGATATGCATTACAAGGTATAATTTTCCTCCATTCATATCATGCTGTCGAGTCAATATGTATTACATAATTGATATGCATATTGATATGCATTACAAGGTATAATTTACAATGTTTATAGCGGTTCCAATAACACTTAACAGCAGTTACAGTGCAACATTTTCGCAAAAACACACTTTTCCGCGGCCATTTTGAAAATGGCGGCCATTTGGTAAAGGAAATTGATTTTGAATGTATCACACACTGTTTTATACGGGCGACTCTTTGTCGCCCGCTTTATATTACGCGTATATGAAAACTTACCATTCAGTGAAACTAGGTTGAACATATGATTGAAAGTGTAAAATTTGTTTCACCGTAAACCAAGCAGGAGTTGTTTTTACGACACGTGGTATTACTAATACCGGCGACGAATAATTTGGCCCGAACGGCCAAATGCTTCTAAAACAAAATGTAGATAACATCGGAAAGCATACTGCATTTTCAAAATTGTGTTGTCGTTGTACCTAGACTCGCTTACGAGAGTCCCCAAGGATACACGAATCACTCGGAAACCCTCGCACCATTTCGTAAATCGCCATTATTTTGTGACCATTAAATGCGAAAAGATGACGAAATGGACAAATGTACGCGAATAAACATTCTCTCAACTTCATTAGATAGAAACCATAATATTTCTCTCTCTATCTTTCAACATCATTATATAGAAGCACATTGTATCTCTCTCAATACCATTGGATAGAAACCGCACATGTTGTGATTTTGTTTACAAGACAAAGTCGAGCGAGCGATCCATGATACTCTGTGGACATGACTAACAGAAACAAGTATGCATTGCAACGCCACAGGAATGTGTTGCGTGATCTAACATACAGCAGGAATGTGTCGCGTGATAACATCCAGGCTATCACAAAGCCAGCTATACGCCTTTTGGCTCGCCGAGGTGGTGTGATCTACGAAGACCCGTGGTGTCCTCAAGGTTTTCCTTGAGAATGTAATCCGTGATGCAATCACATACACCGAGCATGTCAAGAGGAAGACTGTAACCGCCCTAATACACTAAATTTGACCCGATCACAAAATAGATTTCGTTGGAATAGGGCTCCACACCCTGCAACATTTGTTTAGACGCGTTTAATCTGAAAATCCGGAATGTGTGTTTGTTTGCTTTATATTATTTTGATACCTCGGACTAGAACGGCCCTTTGAAAAAACAAAGCACGCAGACGTACATTGTTTAGTACAATGTGCATGTAGTAAGTAAATTAACAACGATCTGACAAAGTCGGACTTCTTAAATGTGTAAATGTTGGAGACCTGTGCATCTGTGCAGTCTGATCAGTGTCTGCAATGATTGCAAATATACTAGTAAAATTGCTATACATTCATATAACCATATTTACAAGTGGTAATTTTAAAGAATAGTTACATTGTTATCAAACGGCAATCGTATGGCTGATTCAATGTGATATTTGTTTAAGGTACATGTAAGTGGTAGCAAATACATATACACATACAGTAGGCTACGTCCCTGTGGACCGTTTCACTAAACTTCTTACGACTAAAATGTTCGTAAGTGCAAATTTAAGATCGTCTGTGAATTACAATTTCTGGATTTACATTTATTGAGCATATGCTGCATATGCAGCCTATGCTCAATAAATGTAAATCCAATAATTGTTTACAAGAAAATAGTCATAATGTGAAATTTACAGATTATCATAATGTTGCACTTACGAACATTTTAGTCGTACAAAGTTTAGTGAAACGGCCCCCAGGTGGCTACAATTATGTTCGCAGTAAGTATGCATGTGACACAATACCAACACACTAAATACAAAAACATGTTTGGCCCAGTGTCACCATGATGCGATATACCAGGAGCCGTGTATATTTGGCACTACCATAATATTGCATCTATGATTTAGCTTATTTTTCTGAAAATTTCCAAATTGTATTTCCCTGGTTCTATTCGTGACCATTTTTATCCAGAATAGGTGTCCCAGTTAATGGCCAACTGTTTACATTTTCGTTAATAAAAGTAACGTTTGAGGACACACTTCCACGTAATATAAAAAGGACCGTTTAGCACAATCAATAAAGAGCGCGCACATGCACCCCGGGTTCGATCCTCAGTTTGTAAGTACATGTATATCTGACGGTGGTCGCCAGACAGGATAAGTTTGTTTTCTTTGAGTATTCAGGTTTCAACCCAAAATAGAAACATACAGACGCCTCCGTCTACGCCGACTACACTTGTTCCCGCGTTTGTTTGTAAGTGTTGTATAAATAATTATAAATAAAGTTTAAAATAAATGTTCGCAATATGATTAAATAATACTGATTTTATTATGCGTTATCTAAAAAATACCGGTCGTATGGTTATTTAGTTTCAAATGTCAGGGCACAAGTCGTCCATATAATATTATAAAAATCATTTGCAATATGCCCATTTGTATAAAAAATAAGCGACAAAATCACTACGTGTTTCCTTGAAGGAAACCGAAAAAAAACAGACAACTTTCTGAACGACTATGAAAACAACTATACGATTCTGTCACGCGTATCCAACATTAACGTATTTGTGAGCCACAATTAGTAAAGCGTACGGCTATAAATAGGACAACTTATTGCAATGACGCAACGATTTCAAGTGTCAAAATCCGACGAGGCGTTGGTTTTAAGCGCAACTTTGCGACGTCATTTTCAGGCTTTCATGACGTTGTCATTAAGGCTGGTTTTCACAGAGCGCGGCCCATATATATTTGACTGCATGTTTGGAATGTGTTCAATCGCATTAACATTCTATATTAGTTGAAACACTTTCCAAGTGTTCAAATAACATTTTGCATGGTAGCTCGTGGTTTCCAAGAAAACAGGCGCGCAATTACGGGTGTTCTCTTCACGGTGTATTAATTGTAAGGAGTTGATTACGGGATTACGGGTTTTCTCTCAAAGCGAAACCCATGCAAATAACTCGCAAGAGTGTAACACCGTTATTATACTGATGCTCTATTTAAAATAATATGTATGGGTACGAATTGACTATGAGTATGAAATGACCAATCTTGGTACGAAATGACGAAAACAAAATTGTATGGTATGTGTGCGAATTGACAAATAAAAAACTGGGTACGAAGTTACCAAATCGTGTGCGAAATGGTATAGGGACGAAACGGTGAGGGTACGAATTGGTCAGGTACCCCTGCCATTATGTGTGCCTCGACGGGTAAATCTTCGGAATTTAACTTATAATATTTGTTTTTACTTTTAGTAGCATATACATGTAAATATAAGACAAAGCTATGTTGATAATCGCAGGTAACAGCAGATATTTATCAATATAAATCAATTGATACCAAATATAACATATACACAGATGGTTATCAGGGCCGTAACCAGGAAGCCAAAAACGAGGAGGCGGGGGTCATGCCCCCCCCCCCTCCCCCACACACGGACAGATATTTACGAGTATTTATTATAAAATCTGAAAATACTTACAACATAGCAGATTATGATGACACAGCTCGTTAGTAATTGGTACACCTGTGTATGCACGGTTTTGTTGAAACTTTCAAATTAACTCGGGTTAACAAGTTCAACTTCAAGTAAAGCTTATTTCCAAATGACAAATGTCGCAATCATATTTGTTTCAGTCCTATTCGATCACACCGTTAAACACTAAGAGACACATACGGCAATATTGTGAAAATGAGACACTTTTTTGAACCACACATTGATTCTCCACTAATGGTGCAAATTCGAAACCTGGAAATAATAATAAATAAATAGAGGATATTCATATTTTTGCAACGAATATGACATATATGTTCATCGAGTGGTGTGAAATGTCCATATTTCACGAGTGCCTAACAGGCACTCGTGAAATATGGACATTTCACACCACGAGTTGTTTATTTCATCGATGAGAACATATGACTTTTATTTACATCGCATAACTATGTATTCCATGGGTATGTAATAAATTGATTTATTTGGAACCTCAATGTATACACAACTAGAAATAATGCTTGTAAAACATGGATATGCCCCCATGCCCTCTACTGGACTCTAACTAGAGATTGTGTATCAAACATGTTTTTTTTTAATTTACACAAATTTCAAAGTCATTTGAGAAAGCCTTACACACTTGTTGACGTAAAAACATGGCTAATTGTTTCAGCACAATATCGAGGGTCACAAATGTCATGGCATTGGTGGTGTGATTGCATCACACATATGCATGTGAATGAACTGTCCAAATATTAAAGCAGTCCTTCACGTATTATTGAAGATATTATATGTGTGACACATGTTCAGGTGATTCAAGTGTCCAAGTATTGAAGCAATCGTTTATCGTAATATTGACGATATTGCATGTTGAAATAACTCTTATAAACGTTTCGACGTAAATGTACACGGACGGACGTACGGAACCTTAAGAGCAAGGCAATATGCCCACCTTGATATCGCATAGGGAGCATAATAATTAATAATGTACATCTAATAATGTCCTACATATAAACACAAAAGGATATACCACCCGAGTGTCAGAATATGTCGTCAGAAACGTTTCTGACGACATATTCTGATCCTAAGGGTGGAACATGCATATAATGGATACTTTTTCTCGCCCCTATATAGAACATATTTGCGAATCTCAAAATATTTATCTGACCCAGAATAATACTCAACTTTTAATTCGCTGAATTTATGCGACTCTTGATTCGTCGAACGTGCTCACCATGTCAACAAAACATTGTTTTAGCCCACGAATTGGATGCTAATGCCAGTTCAGTGGATTAGACATAATATTTTTTATCAATTCTTTCCCACGAAATAACAATTCGTTCCCTCAATTTAACAATTCGTTCCCTCGAATTAACAATTCGTTCCCACGATATAACAATTCGTTCCCACGAAATAACGATTCGTTCCCTCAATTTAACAATTCGTTCCCACGAATTAAATGTGTTGCGTGCGCAGCTGGGCGCCAAAACAATTCGAGAGAACGAATTGTTAATTCGGGGCACCTGGTGGGCGAGAACAAATTAATACATATTGCCATGTTCGTTGTTGTAGGAATAATATCGTCTAGCATTATACGATCTGGATCCAGAGACGGATAGCAACACATCTGAATATTAATGGAAGAAACTATTTGTAGTTGAAATTAACATCATCACAATAAGACACACTACACTTCTGTATTATTTGTCATAGGTTATGTTCACGACTTTGACTATTTGAAAAGCATGTTAACAAACACCTAAAGGAGTATGTAAACAAATACAAACTTATACATGAAACCCAATTTGGATTTCGAAAATCTCATTCTTGTCACATATTCTGAACTTTAAAGGTATATGCCCACTCAGTAGGCACAACATTTTCTTTATATCAGAGACATCACCTGAGACAATTTCTGGTAAAAATAGACATTCATTCACCATTACCCCACGTACTGATTGGCATTATTATACAGTGTATATCAGACGTAAATTTCCACGATGATATGAGGGGTGGTAACCGTGTTTCCTTAGAATGTTAACGGACATTACTATTTATTCTCTGTATTTGTTTTATGTGCAATGATCATACTTTATAATCTTTCGAAAATATTAATTTTCAGGTTAATTTATAAAATATCATCCCTGATTTGCATATGAAAATAGCCTGATACCACCGCACGTCACTATCAGTAAAATTAATATTATTTAATGATTATATCTGTATAGCGTGCACTAGTAATATTTAGAACTGGTGGAATAGTGACACAATTATACACTTATTTAATTCCTATAAAGAACAATTTGTGCCTACTGAGTGGACATTTAAGGTAGTAGGGTCATAGATAGATACAATTGGCTTCAATGATAATTGCTATATACGATGTGATGTGATATATGAATACAACATTTGCAAATATTGACTTGTTACTGTATACTATATGGTACATTGAGTTGCCATCTCCGCCTTCTTTGTATGTACAAGCCAATGTACAGTTTCACCACTTCGTGCGTTTGACACTTACAGAAAATAATATGACAGTAAACCAAATAAAATTTGGTGCAATACATCATAGACATATATGACAATGGCGTGCTATAAACATTATACCAGCAAACTATACAAACGACGAGATATCTATGCATTTCTCCCATCAATCTCAAAATATAGTTTGATGAGTAAACTTTTCAATCTGATGCAGAGCCTATTGCAGAGCCTATTGATAAGTGTAAAGCCATATTTACTCGCATAGTAGGTGAGTAGACACCAGGGACAATACATTCAGGTAGCTGCTGACATGTCACTGGATTTGATCGCTTATAACAGAGTACAGTAGTGGGTATACATTGAATTTGTTGTGTGGTTTGCCAGGTAAAAGTGATACACTGATCGAAGGTATGTGTATGAGGCTATTTATAATGATGGTCCGTGTTGTTAAAAACACAGACACAATTGTGCCAACGGAGGTACAGAAGCAATTTGATCGTTATTCGACTATGTTTCTGAACATCTATTAGTAATATCAACTCAAAATGAAGCTGCTTTCTTTCAAGTATGCATTATCAGTAGTATAGTGCAAGGACTATCAGGCAGTATTAGGATTGGGAAGCTGCTGCCTGCTGTGGTTAAAAATAGATCCTAGGGTTTTCCCCGATGACGTCATAGCGTCTATCGGATTAGTCACTTCCGGACACGTCATAATAATACGAATCATAAGAACGACGTGTGTCGGGTTTTCCCTGATGAGTCACTTCTGGCCACGTCGGACGACGAGTCACACCGACCTACGCGGACTCCGATACGTCAGGTCGTACGATGAGTCACTTCCGACCACGCCATCCTACGAGTGATAAGTATGACGTCGGTCGGTCGGATTTTCCCCGATCATAGTGTTAGTCATACATAAAAATCGGAAATCTGTTTCGCTAAGACGAGGAACGGAATTACCAAAACTATATATAAGTACCGACATACCACGTATTTCGAGAATATTATACCTATACTGTAGTGTTGAATGGCAAACCATCGTTACGAGCCGGCTCATCTGGATCTACACTATTTGTAAACATTATGTTAGGGGCGTGTAGTGTTGAATGGCAAACCATTGTTACGTAGCCGGAATTATACTAGAGGACTACGTGTAAGTAACGTAGCCGGAAATGACTCGTCCCGGTCGTATGTAACGCGGTCGGAAATGACTCATCCCGATCAACGTCACGACTTCGCTTAGGTATTAACTATCAGTTTCGAGTTCGTCACGTTCATTAGTCATCATAGACGAATATTTTCCGCATCCTTACATTCCCTTTGCCAGCGACGACGGAATCATATTATAAAAAAGAAGAAAACATGTATGTTTCGTGAAATTTCTTTTATTTTTTAATTATTTTTTTCCTCCAACTTCTCTTCGATTCGGCCTAAGCTGGCCCGGATCTCCTCCAAAATCTCCCAGCGAACGGTCTGAAACGATATAAATGAGTAATTATAGCGCGAATCTGTGAGTTGATGTAAACGTAATACGAGAACGTACGCCGGCATATGCCAGTCGTAATAGTCTCGTCAACAGAGAGCGAGAGGACTGTGATGGCTCTATATCGCTCACCCGCGTAATGTCAACACAATCGAGCGAACACGGCTATTAGTGGGAGAGATAGCAGAACAATCGTGCAAATGATGATACAAGCATCAAATTTGGTACACTTGTTCTCCAAGTCATACTAATCAAATCTGCCCGACTAGCCAACTGAAAATCCAAAATGGCGGCCATTTTTCAAGATGGCCGCCAAATTAGCCTCCCGAAGTTAACTTTTCGCTCGGAAGTATTTGTAGTTATCCGATTTGCATGATCTAGGTGTGGATTCCTGGGGTTTCAAGCCTGCTGAAGTAGATTATCCTGTTTATAAAGCACACTGACACATATCTTTCTCACTTTGCACATCTGTTTATGATTTGTATACGTTTGCATGGCTATGGTGTGTATGGGTATAGTGTTAGAGGTAGTACATTCGTTTCAGCAGTCAGCCAAATCCATTAGATAGACTATTGGTACTGGTCCTCACCACTGGCCCAACTCTCATATACTCCAAGAAGATGCTAGTGCACGGCATATGCCACGCCCTGGTAAACTGCTGGTTATATATAATACAGACACATACCGATACGTTTCCATGTGAACAACGATCTATTAGAACCGGGCTTATGCCTTGGTGATATATATTCTGAAATGGTAACCCAGCATTTTAGGTACATTCTGTACATGGACTAACACCGCTGTGAAATTTCAATAACGGCTGCTGAATAAATGATAGCGTTGTTATCACGTCCCAGACATTGCAAACCGACGTCACACATTTTCATAAGTTTTAACCAATAATCAGCGCAGTCTCCGCCGGACTGCCAATGAGTTAACGTCTATATGCGATATTTATCACAAATAGGTTACTTATCAGCTAAAATATATACGATTTCCACAAGTGGTAAAAGGATAATCCCTCGGCTTGTGAATTGACCATGGAAGCGAGTTCTACTGGAAAATCGTGGAACACTAACTGGACCAAGTGCTGCATATGTCAGGAGGTTAAGAAAGAAGATCTTAAGTCCCCCCAGGCCAATCCTAACAGAAGAGGTGATGATGGATATATGAACCTGGCAACGAATATCCCACTGGTTTACTCACTCAATGCCCTACCAATCAAGCTAGACCCTGCAAGACTTGACGAAGGTGATGGGAGAGATGAAACATTGAGACAAAAGAAGGCACAATATCATGTGAGTTGCAGGCTACTATTTTGCAACACAAAGTTACACAGAGCTGAGAAAAGATCAACCCCTTCAGGTACTAGTGATGTGGGCGGTAGAAGTAAGATCCCGCGAAATATCCAAGAAGCTAAAACTGAAGAATGTTTCCTTGGCGAAACAAAAGGAGGTGAGCTGAGAGAAGCAATGACAATGCAAGTGAATAAGAGAATAAACGATTGTGCAAAAACACTTAGTGATCGAAAACTTCTCGCCAAAGTAAGTGTAGGAGATGTCGTAGCACAATAACTGAAATATCACCCTGCCTGCTTGGTGGCATTGTATAACCGAGAACGAGCCTACCTCAAGGTGCAAGAGCAAGAAAAATCACAGGAGCACTTGAAGGAAGCATATACAATTGCTTTCTCCGAACCAGTCACCTACATAAGTGAGATGACAAATACCAGTGATAGTAGAGATCCACTCATGTTGAAGCTTGCTGATTTGACCATGCTTTACAAGCAGAGGCTGGAGCAACTTGGTGTTGAATCGCCTGATGTTCATCCTACTCGACTTAAGGATCGGCTGCTTTTTCACATTCCCAAGCTGCAAGCTCATCGCCAAGGACGGGATGTTTTGCTAGCTTTTGAAAATGATGTAGGCTCAATCCTCTCACAAGCATCCAAGTACGGTGAAGCGATCCATCTAGCGAAAGCTGCTGGAATAATAAGGCGAGACATGCTCCACCAAAAGTCAAAATTCAGCAGCACCTCTCACGACACAGACCTAGAACAGGCTGTACCACCGTCACTGCTGCAATTTGTATGCATGATCGAACATGGTGCAGACATCAAGTCCCAACTCCAGCATGGAGCATCAAAATCTGACCTTTCTATATCACAACTCCTACAATACAACTGCTTTGCCAAATATAAGCAAGGGACGGATGTCCACAGGCATTCCAGGGACCGTGAGCCACCTTTTGCAGTCTACATGGGCCTGTATGTGTTCGCCAAGATAAGGAAAAGACAAATTATTGAAATGCTCCATGAGAATGGCCTAAGCATATCATACGACAGAGTCCTAGAAATATCCACGCAGTTGTTGCACAGTATGTGGAAGATGGAGTAATATGTCCTCCAGTTTTGAGAAAGCAGTTGTTCACAATTGCAGCAGTGGACAACATAGATCATAATCCGACTGCTACCACAGCTCAAACATCTTACCATGGTACAAGTGTTTCCATTTTCCAACATCCAAGCACTGATCATGCGATGAACTGGCGATGAACGTGAGCCGCTCAAACTAGAGACGGGAATGAAGGTTAAGAATGTTCCAGACCTTCCAGAAGCATACACCAATATTCGACCAGCATACATCACGAAAAAACTCAATCCTTCTCCAGTAGCAAGCCAATCCTTACCAGCACCCGAGTCGATCTGGTCACACTTGAGAGAAAAATATTCTTGGTTGGAGGAAGTCTTCCTCACTGAAGATGTGGCTGATGCAGTCAGCATCACATGGTCAGCCCACCATGCAACGCAGAAAAGGAGCCATCCATTTGAAGTGAGCATTTCAGCTATGATGCCTATGTGGCGAGACCAGGCTGACTCTGTTGCAACGATCAAGCATGCCATGGCGAATGTCTGTGATACAATGGTTTTCCTGAACCCAGGGCAGACACCTGTCATTGCTGCTGACCAACCGTTGTATGTTTTGGCAAAACAAATACAATGGAAGTGGCCCGAATATGGAGAGGACAAGTTCGTGATCATGTTCGGTGGACTTCATATAGAAATGGCTGCACTGAGATCGATAGGAATATTACTACGCGACAGTGGCTGGACCAGTGCCATTGTTGAAGCAGAGGTGGCCTCATCTGGTACAGCAGAGTCTTACCTGTCTGCAACCAGTGCCACCATGACGAGACAAGCACACCAGATCACTGCATGCAGCTTGTACAAACTGAGTCTAGCATATCAGATATAACCTTTGTAGATTGGTGTGAACAACGGAGGAAAGAGAGTCCGCAGTTCCAGTTCTGGAGTCTGGTGCTGGACATAGAGCTCACCATATTCACCCTGATCCGCTCATTCAGAGAAGGAGACTTCGACTTGTACCGTGAAGCACTCTCAGAACTGGTGCCTTACTTCTTTGCGAATAACAATGTCAACTATGCGTGATGGATCCAAATTCACCTACGAGATATGATGTCACTTCAGCAACAACATCCAGATGTGGCCAGGGAGTTTCACAAAGGGAACTTCGCCATCCACAAGTCAAAAAGAGAATTCTCTACCATTGCGATCGACCACGAGCACAATAATGCAGTGATCAAAGGTGACGGAGGAGTAATTGGTGTGACAGAAGACCCGTCAGCACTTCGTAGGTGGATGGTCGCTGGACCCGAAGTTAGTCGTTTAGTAGCTGGATACGAGGCCATATCTGGTATGAAAGATGCCACCTACAGCAGCAGACACCATGAACAGACACTAAGTGCCCAGAAATCTTTCTTTGAAAAGGTGAAATCACTCTCTGCAGTGATGCAGGAGATGGGCAACCCATTCCAAGAAGAATCAGCCGACCTGCTGGTGCTAGACACGAATAACATTTCAGTCCCAGATCTAGCTGAAATAGTAGCTACACATCACCAGCGGGGCAAAGAGCAGTTCCATTCATTCATGGAGGGGCTAGAGGATGAAAGAGAAAGTCCTTTCTATCACCCAATCAAGAAAGACATTGTTTCTTTCTTCAAACAAGAGCAGGCTGAGAAAATGTCTAAGGAGAAAGTTCTGAAAGACGACTGTAAGTTATTCTCGCGACTGTTCATCTCGTCCCAGAGCAGACAGTGTGACTTACAAGAATTCTTCAAGCACGAGAATCAGTCATACCCACCCTGCATCTCTAAGTGACAGCGGCAAGCTTCATACCTGTCAGAAGTCACAGCTTGTTGAAATTCTGGAAGCGCAAGTGAACATCCCAGACAGAGAACCGACGGGAGATGCAATCATCATTGATGGCTCAGCACTTATCAATGCTTTACCTCCACGTACTTCAGAGACATTTGATGACTTTGCTAAAGAAGACATCGTCCCAAAGGTGGAATCCTATGGTGCCAGGTACGGGCGTGTGGACGTAGTCTTTGATGTGTACAAGAAGTCAAGTCTGAAATCCCAGACGAGGTCGAGAAGGGGGCGAGGAATCAGAAGAAGAGTGACAGGAACGAGTATGACACCAGGTAACTGGCAAAGCTTCCTACGTGACGCCAGCAACAAGACTGAGCTGTTTCATTTCCTTGCGGAAAAGATGTGTGAAGCAGAGACGACAAGCACAGTCATCGTCACAAAGGGAGAAGATGCCATTAGCAACACAATGAAGTCTCTGGATGCTGTGTCCCCATGTTGTCATGAAGAAGCGGACAGTTGCATATTTGTACACGCCAGGGATGCAACCACTGACGGGAGCAAGTCCATTATCATTAAGGCCAATGACACGGACGTGCTAGTCATAGCAATATCTGTACTGCCATCCTTACAGGAACTAGGTCTTGAGAAGATGTGGATTGCATTTGGCCAAGGAACCAAAATGCGCAGCCACTGGTGTGGACGAAGCAAGACTATATATTTTTGCCCGCAAGCAGAGGCCGTACAACTCTATTCCACCAACACAGCCAGCCCTCAGAGAACATGCAAAGCGTGCATCTTATCAGGCTGGGATCATCTGGGGCCAGGCAACCATCTCCAATCCAGACACGAGCAATCCCGCTGAATGGGGGTGGACACAGAAAGGAAAGACATGGCAGATATGTTGGACAACATTTCCCCCTATTGCAGCGAGTTGTCAGGAACTGACGAAGTGTTCCTGTAAGAAAGATTGCAAAGGAAGATGCAAGTGCTTCAAGTCAGAGCTTTCCTGCACATCACTCTGCAGCCGCATATGTGAACAGTAGCAGCTGGAGGACCAGTGGAGTGGCATGCTATGCATAGTTTGAACATCTACTAGCTGGGGCAAAATAGAGTAATACATCCTAAGGGGGGGAAGTAAGCAGAACCAAGTAAGAATACAACAATATAAACTATGGCACGGATACAGCGGTGGTTACAGAGCCTTCAAGGTGGCAGAGAATGCACTCCCTAACCAGCGGTGAACGGTCCCCAACAAAAAGAGCAACTATACAAAATAGGAAAATAACACAAAATACAACAAAGGCTCCACAAAACAAAGTTTACGTGATAAAAAACTAACAATCTGGTGGCCATCTTGAAAAATATGTGTCAGTGTGCTTTATAAACAGGAAAATACATTTCAGCATGCTTGGAAACATAGGAATCCACACCTAGATCATGCAAATCGAACAATTACAAATATTTCTAGACAACAATTCAAATTTGGATGGCTAACTTGGCGGCCATCTTGAAAAATGGCCGCCATCTTGGATTTTCAGTTGGCTAGTCGGGCAGATTTGATTAGTATGACTTGGAGAACAAGTGTGCCAAATTTGATGCTTGTATCATCATTTGCACGATTCCTATCAAATATTGCTGTTATCTGCCCCGCTATATGTAAAGTTATATCGTGGCCATATACAAACTGGAGTATTCAAAAGTTGAATATGTGTTATATAGCCAATCTTAGCATGACCTTATCCTCGGCCACTCGGGCAACATCGGTAGGTCGCAGTATGAAAATATGGATGATGATAAACAACCTTATGAAGTCAATCGGAGAAGCGGTTACAGAGAAATGGTACGCATACAAACGTTAACGCAAATCCGCATAGTATTTGCACACGTACATGCATAATAATAATAGTATAATGTTTTTCGCATTCTAGTTTTTAACAGTAATTAAAATATGCGTGAAGTTTAACGCGATAGGGTAATACTTACGACATCGGCCTGAGCAATCTGAAAGTGAAGAAAACATTATCTATATTTTAAAAAACAACGGAAATGCGATAAGGATGACGTGGAAGTATCGCGTCACCTACGATCGGGATGAGGCCGCGTTACATACTATCGGGATGAGTCATTTCCTCGGGATGAGTCATTTCCGACTGCGTTACATATTATCTGGATGAGTCATTTCCGACCGCGTTACATACGATCGGGATGAGTCATTTCCTACCGCGTTACATACGACCGCGACGAGTCATTTCCGGTTACGTTACTTAGACGTAGTCCTCTAGTATAATTCCGGCTACGTAACGATGGTTTACCACTCAACACTACACGCCCCTATCATAATGTTTACAAACAGTGTAGATCCAGATGAGCCGGCTGCATATGTCTTGCAAACTTAGCATTTTGGTTCGAATCTTCTCTGACATACTAATTCTTCTACTACCATTACACTACTTAAAGCATCGCCATCAAAAGTTACCCATTATAATTGTCTCCTCGGAGACAATTCTAATGAAATACCAAGATGTGTTTTCTCAGAAAATAAGAGAAATATGCTATATTTGTGGTCTGTTTATTGTTTTCTGCTGCATGAAAAAGGTACATGTACCATCAAATTTGTATTGCTTTTTGATACTCGCTATGTTAAGGCGATAATTTAATGCCTCGTTAATGGATCCTAACCAAATTGGGTATATACCTTTACCGCGTCGAGAGGTAGAACCATGTTTAATTAAATAGTCTAGAAAGAGGGTTGTATAACAAGAATTATTCTACTATGTACAAGTATGAGTTTATTATTATTAGTGGGTGTACTGTTCCCCTATATAATTTTCACATATTTTTTGACAACTCCAATATTATCAAATACATATGAAAATGTCCTACAAATAATTTTCATCCACTTCTGACAACTCTAATATTGACATAAGTTGATGAAAATAAATATTGATTGTAAATCAATACATGTATAACGATATATTTCAATTTATGGTAACATTGAATACGAGATATGTAAAGTGTTAACACTATTTTATTGAACAACAACATATTTACAACATGTATGTTTAAGCTACAACATTCAAGAGGCATGATCTATTTCCATTGGTTCACACTGTATCTGCCCATGAAGCTTGAGCAATGGCGGTCTTTGTCCAAACATTGCTTCAGTCTTTCCACTAATAAGTAAGTTCGGTTTGCAGTGATTGAATAAGAAATTCACAATGTTGTCATTTTCCGCAACTTCATTTCTCCATTGTTCAAATGTTAATTGTCGTACTTTATTCTTTGGATCTTTGAAGAACCCCGTTTTCAATAATAGGGCTTCCTCGAACTCTTCAAACATCTCTATTTTCACTAATTCATCCTTGATGATCCATGGTGTGAGATATTGTTCATTTGATACTTTCAGTTTGATTGCAAGTATCAATGCTTTTCTGTATGCTATGTGATTCAATAGATCTGTCCGAGAATTCATTGTTTCTTCAAGTGTGACTATTCATAGAATGATTCAGCTATAATCCGTTCCTACTTTTATAGTTTTCAGTATCAACCAATCGTTTATTTCCAGGATTGTTTGACTTGTTTCTTCAACTGTTCCAACCACGATTCATTGGGTCTGAAACGGATTTGATTTTTAATTTGTACCCACAGCCTGTATGCTTCCAATTTTATTCGTCTAGTACCATTTCGCATAGCATAGGATGTTCGTACAGCTGTCAATATGAATAAATCTGTTTGTTCAGTCGTATCTGTGAATAAGCACAAGTCATGCTGTAATTGACTTGGATGCTCAATCTGACATCCGTAACAATTGCTAGACACCTCATTTCCTATTAATGATTGGAGTTATTTAACCATACACTTATTGAAAGTATCACATATTACTTGTGTACGTCTTGGTTTTTCTCTGGATTTCTTTACCAGACAAACATCGTTTTGTAACCACAACTCATAAATATACCCCATCATTTGTATTGTTTATTATCTAAAAGCACTGTATACTATTTGTTGTTTCTAGCGCGAATAACCTGAAGATAATGGCCTATGACAAAATGTAAATCGTGTATATAGTGCGTAGGCACAACTGATTATAAGGTTTTCCTATTCTAAATATTTGTATTGGCCCTGAAAAGGGCCTTCTGTCTGGAGTGTCTGATTCAAATTTGCTGTTGATCATACTCGATCACTCTTTTAATATTATTGTTCATGGCCATCACAGTCCCGTGACCCACAGCTTCTACACGTCAAGAGGAATCTGTGTGTAAACCTTTTGCTGTGTTTTCCAGGAATCGCAAATGATGGGGTTGGATCTCGTCGGTTCTCCTCATCCCAGTCTTCTTGCTGTGGTTGTGCACTCGTTCTCTCATCAGCCCAGTTTTCTGTAGACTTCGACATCGTGTTCGAGTAATGTTCATACAGAACGGTGTAAGGGGTTCATATAGCATGTAAACGGATTAAGCTTTTAACCAATCAGGACACTGATTACAGTTTCCTAGTACAGGTGATGGAAAATGAACACGGAACATAGATAATGCACCATTTGTTCTATTCAGAAGAAGACGTACATCATTCATATTCAATCAAAGTATCAATGTCCTGTAGCCGTATGGTACTGTATTAAAATTATCAACAATGCCACGTTTTGTGTACACAGACCTAAATGTCTTGCTTTGACATTCACTCGTTACTGTTCTGTTTGCATGTCTCCTGATTTACATGCATAGACAACTTTCTCATCGGTACATCGATCCTCTGCACATTGAACATATGTATCAAAGTTCACCACTTGACTTGTGTTGTAATCGAGTGTCAGTCTTTTAACTTTGCATTGGGATTTCATAAATAGCACATAATACGAACATGTGTAATCAATAAATAGCACATACAACGAACATGTATACAATCAGTTAACGTAGCACACATACTACGAACATGTATTTAATAATCTAACGTAGTATACGAGGAAAAATAACGACACAGTACATAATTTTCTTTAACATAATAAACGTTTTTTAGAATATGATAGACAAACATACGAAAGGTACGAAACATCGGCAAGTAAACTCCACTTTTCTAAATATAGTCTACGGGTAAATACGCATAAACAGCAAAGAAATTCGAAACGATAGGTTCATTTATTAGAACGAATGTATCAAAAATGGAAAAGTTAAGTACGATTTTTAGAAACAAGGTGTCACAAATCGAAAAGGTAAGTACAATTTTTAGAACGAAAGCGTCAAAATTCGAAACATCAAGTAGTTGAACGACGGGATCAGGAACGGAGGTATCCAATCGATGACGACGGGGATATCTACTAACATGACGTCGTCGACGTCGTCAGTCGGAATATTTACGGACCCTACACGGGAATCATCAGGATCGTCACCGTCCTTCAGCATGGAGGCGAGAATTTCTGCCATCATAGAGTCGTCTACTTCGTCGTCGGCCGTCGTTTTCAAGGGACAAAGTACAACGTCCAGGGGAACGGTGTGTATACAGTCATCCAATCCCGCCCTCTCTCTATAGGGTAGTGGGTTTTTCTATATGTTTAATCATTACCGCCATCTTGAAGCATAGCAGATGCCGGCTTAATCACTTGTTGTGTTACAAGTAATGATTTCTATTTGCTTGCTGAACCGATGTTCCGATGGGTCTATTTATAGCAATTGTGTTTCTAACGGTTTCTACTGGTTGTTGACAAGAACAGAGGGCACAGGGTCATTCAGATAGTACATTTAAATGTACCGCCCTTTCAGTGCATATACTCGGTCACGGTAGAGTTATTAGCTATTTGTGTATTATGTACATGGCTATTCAATGTATATAATAACAAAGACAGTGTGGCTTTCTAGTTTGTATATTTTAGATGTGAATTTATTATGTACATTACATAAGTATACATTCAGCACAATACAATCAGACAAAAAATATACAACTTATGTACATTGGGTTAACCTCGTTCAGGCTAGTGCTCAACAAAATAGCCTAATATCCATAGGGATAAGACACATACGTCTTCAATTGATTAACACGTTTATCAAAGACTAGCCTGTAGTCCTTCCTCTCACTCTTAGTGACTATCTATGCAGTATCTCTTACTCTAGATATTGTATGGGCATCCACCACCGATACTGTCGCATCGTGGCGCTTTGTGACAAAGTTTGTCAGAACATCAAAATTCACATTTAATTTGTTTTTGCAGCTAAGAGTAATGCCTCTTATTTTACAAGGCGTAATATTTCCATATTTGTCCGGTTTTTCTAATCGATAGGCAAAGTTTTTGGGGCCCCCAGTGACAAAGGTCAGGATGCGGTTCTTTGGAACTTCATCCGTCAGGTCACAACTATCTTTTGTGGTGAAGATATAATGCCCTGGACCCTAATTGTTCTAGATACGAATACAACTTCAATCTAGCTTAAGTAGTGGTATATGCTGCAATGACGACATTGGTTTAGGGGTTCGAGTCCACAACGTTCTCTTTATATCTCCATCTCATTTCAACGAATTGATCGGAAACGTAGTTTACTTAGGTTATTTCTTCTTTGTCCGACGTCAACTTGTCGAAATAAACTAATGGATCGTCTACCATGTCTACCTGTACCATATTGGATCGTTGTCCAAATTTGCCCCAGAAGGAGTTTAGCATAAACTTTGCCAACGCCCTCAGACCGGGGTTCTTTTTTATTGCATTATACTCTAAATGTATACCCTTCTTCTGATGATAAAGCTTAATGTATTTATGTCGGTCATCGTCAGTCTTACACCAATCAGGTCATCCGCTGGCATCCTACTTCAGTTTCAGGAATGTGTTCCTAAAGGGGGAGTTAGTAAGGCTTCACTTGTCCCAATAACACATATGGATGAGGCACCGGAGGTGGTACAATGCCTGTCTGAAAATGAGGTAAGGAAAGGACAAAACGATGAAACTAATTGTTATGTTCACAATCCTCTATTAGTTAGGAAAGAAACGGTGGAAGATGTGATCATAAACAAGGACCTAGACACAAATGAACAAGGGCAGTTACTCGAGATGTGCAGTAAGTATGTGGATGTGCTAAGTGATGTACATGTACCAGGAAAAAACAGATATCATACAACAGGAGATAAATGTGAGTTTGGACAAAGAAATTGTTTAAAAAGCCATATCCACTACACTATGCTATTAGGGAGAAAGTTATAAATGAATTAGACAGTATGATACAGGCTGGCATAGCTGAACCTTCAAAACGTGCCTGGGCTGCTCCAATAGTTATCGTTCCAAAGAAAGACAACACAATACGATTTGGTGTTGATTACAGAGGTTTGAAGGATCAAACCATTTTGTATCCACCACCTGTGCCAAATTTTGAAAGGTTAAATATAGCAGTAACAACTTATACAGTACTTCGCAGTCCAGACTTCAACAAGGAGTTTATACTACAGACAGATAATAGTGACAGAGGAATAGGAGCAGAACTTCTACAAGAGGTAAGTGGAGCCAGACATGCTGCACTGTATATCAGTAAGAAACTACTACCAAAGGAAAAAGTATATAGTACGGTAGAGAAATAATGTTTGGCATTTGTGTCAGTCATAACATTAAGTGAGTATTTGTATGGGAAAACGTTCACGATAGAGACAGATCATTATCCCTTACAGTGGCTGAACGGAATGAAAGGACAAAGCCAAAGACTACTACGATGGAGCATTATACTATAGGAATATAGGCATGAAGTGTTACATATTGCGGGCACAAAGAACACGGGAGCCGATGCATTGAGCAGGAATGTTGAAAACACATGTTAATATAAATTTGTTACAAATTAGATTGATACATATAAATATTTATCACGGCATTGAAAGGAGGTATGTCACAAATTGATATAACAGACTGGACTATTCCTTTCAGGTCATCAGGTTTGTACCCTTAGGCAGGTATGCAGGACAGTGAAGGTGAGTATATGTTGGCATATTGGGTGAGCGGATTAGTAGTTGATTGACTGAGTGAGATACAGTAATTTGGTAAGTTTGGACATAGCTTTTGTGGTGAAAACACTGATAGGAAATGACCAAGTTCTGGGTCTGAATAAAAGTGAATTTATTATAAATTTGACAATGTGGTAGGAAGTTGATACGATGTACATGGAGACATAGAGTGAACATAGACTTGTATTACGACGGATGTTGTGGTTACCGCCAGAGGTAAGTGTACTGTAACTGCAGGGAATACTTTGTGAATTGTGTGGAATTTTACTGAAATACGGAAGGGGTGATGATTAAGTAATTATGTATGGGCGGGCAGGGGAAAATGGGTGTGTAATTGCAGATCGGTAGCTGATATGGACCCACAATTCGCAATGTGGAACGACTGACGAGTGTCAATATGGGGAAGCCAATCCAGTCCTGCTTGATCTGTGTTTATCAATAGTAGGGTGATACAGAAAGTAGCAGAATCAGGATCGACCGCTGGATTACTGTTGGACTAAATATTGTATCCTTTAGCATGTTTAGTTAATTGATTTGAGCCGCGCCATGCGAAAACCGGGCTTACTGACAAAATGTTCAGTTTTTACTTATTAGCGTATTCTGAATTGTACATCTTTTAAAAGCCATATGCCGCCAAAATGATCAATGTATCCCAATTATCTTTCATTTTAGAAGTATTTTTTATGACGCGTGGTAAAAACTTATATGACGTTTTAGATCATTGACGTTGAAATTACGACGTTTTTATCAACGGCGCTAGGGGGACTGGGGTATTGATGAAATACCCGGACAAGTCCTATAGATTTGTCAACTTTTATCGCATGTCAGCCAAATTTGGATATCTCGTAGCCTTTCCAAGTGTTTCCCATTAGGCCAAGACAAAGTATGAAAATAATGTTTATTACAGTTGCTATTAATGTAACGTCATGTTTTGGATTGCGGCCCAATTAACGTAATTCCGTATGAATAATTTTCAAATAAGGCAGAGTGTTGGTGTTTCCCTGTTGTTTGCTGCTGTCTGAAATCATTTTGGGGAATAATAGCGACATTATTTAACATTTCGTATGCGACGACATATTTTAAAGGAGGAAGTAGTCTGCTTATACCATTAACTTTGTAACAAAACACGACGTCGGGCAGATTTGGTAGCGTGCCAGGTGTCTTTCTTGAACATCGCATTACCATCGCCTGATTCAGACATGCATTATTATGCAGTCAGGTGATAAGCTGATGATTTTATACTACAAATCGCAAGTTTATGACCATCAAATTTCCAATTAATTTCAAGACTTTTCGAAAACTCGACCGACCTCACTGTGTGTTTTGTGCATTATGTATTGCTTATGCACACACCACACAATGAAGGAGCTGCATTGAAATCACTGATTCTGAATCTATTAGAGTGATTTTGATGCATTTGTTTTGCCAAATTCAATACAAACCCTGGATATATATGTCATTATATAGATGCGTGTCAACCTCAGTTTATGATAAAATGAGTGTCATTAAATGGCATATCATTCGCTACGTATTGGATAGAATTGTTCAAAAGTGTCTCCATTTACCAAGAAAATAGATGGTAATATCGTTGGCATACAATAGTTGTTCATAATTAAGATTATTTAGGATTCAAGGTGCAGCGTAAGCGAATACTTTGCTGATATGTAGCCAGTTAAATTATGCGTTCACCATTTTAAATTCATAAGGATAACCGACGAAAAAGAGTGACAATGTCAAAGAACGACAGTTAGGCGACAATGCACAGCGCCTGAAGCATTTCTAAGTCATTGATGCTGCGAGGAACTCGTGCAAGTATCCTTGCTATAATATTTTGTCACGACACCATTGCCATAACGTCAAACAAGTATTCACGTTCAGTGACGTCACAAGTACGTGACGTCAAGCCATGACGTCATAATATGTGTACTAAGGTGCAAGGCATTGCGTCTCATATTAGTGAAAGTTTCAGTAAGTTATAATTTTCCTTTTTCTGTTCACACTTAATGTTAACTGACACCAGTAAACGTAAATGGGAGGGAAAAACGTGAACTTTTACAGCGACGCTGCAAACGTCGTTTTGCCGACGTCGTTTACCGCTTTTCATGACGTTGTCATTAAGCCTCGTTTTCGTATGGCGCGCCCCATTTATAAACAAACTATATGTGTGGAGTGGTTACAGTATTATGTTGGCATATAGTCAAAGTTGGAAAAGGGTATCTAGGCAGGTATACATCGTAGGAGAACGTAGAAGAACATATGATTGCCGTAATAGAGACAACTGAAGACTATTAACAGTGTGATTTATGTGTTTGAAGAATTATAAGAGACAATATCATTTTTTTTTTAATATCAGTGACTCGGTGAATAAATGTTGAAGCGGTGTTGTTGTAGAAATGTAACTGATAATTGCAGTTTTGATATGTGGAAATAATAATAAACAATTATTGACATTTGATAATTGTAAAATGGAGTTACTGGGGTACTAAAATGAATCTATATTTCCTAGTCTTTTGTACATATTATACCTCTTGTCTATCCTATCGACATTACTAGTCTACTCTATCTTCCATCATTGGGTAGATGTTGTCGGTTATGTAATACAAAACAAAATTAGACATAAGCATCATGTGTGATATGTATAGAACCCAAAACATTACATCTGACAGTCCTAAAATATTTCGCACATATTATGGAATTTCTGTAACATAATAAAATTAATAAAAAACATGAATAAATGTTGCGATGACTTCATAACATATTTTTGTTATCAATGAAATTATTTAACAAATCAAAATGACTGTAAAAATAAAAATGACTGTACAATCAAAAATGGCCGCCATGAGCATGATAAGTATTATACATGTCTACCACAATAACACCATTAACTTAACGTGTCTAATCGTCAGTACAACTTATTTATGGTGTTTCATTATTGAGACATTATTGATGCGGAGCTATGCTACATGTACTAATATGGGATTTGAGAGAGAGAAACAAAAACTAATAACATTCCCTCTCATCGATGTTTGGCAAGAGAATAGATACATCAATAATCAATGATAGTTTCAATACATCCCTAAACTCATTCAATAGCTGATGTACCTGCTGTTTCTGCTCTTGTTCAAGTTTTTTCGATACCACTACATCTCTATAGGATTCTTTCTCTACCAATAGAAACAGTAATGGTCTTATTTCTTCCTGCCTCTGTTCCATATTTCCTCTTACCTCTTCTTGTAAATCTTTCTCCGAGTCTTCAATCACATCTACAAACACAGCTGCACACGCTTTCATTTCTTTCTCCTCATCTGTACTTACAATTTCAACTGCTCCTGCTATCACTGGTTCTTGGTCTTCGACTGGCCTCTCGTTGAATATCTTCAACATGTTTGCATGGAATATTTTCTCCTTTCCATTCATGTTTACAATGTAATCCATCTCATTCCTTACCAGTTTCACTGGGAACGGTCCTTTCCACTTCATCAGTAATGTGTTGTTGTTAGTAGGTAACAATATCAAGACCCGCTGCCCAACTTTGAACTTTCTATCTTTGGCCTTACTGACAAAATACCTTTTGTAGTACTTAGCAGCATCTCGTAGGTTGTTCTGAGCTAACTAACAAGTGTCTTCCAACCTTTGTTTCAAGTCTATCACGTACTGGTAAGTTGTCTGAACCTCACTATCAACTGATTGTTTTGACCACAGCTCTCTTAATACCGTCATTGGTCCACGAACACTCCGACCATATAGCAACTCAAATGGTGATAACCCACTACTCTCCTCTCTGTACGCGAACAACACTGCCCATATATACTTATCCCAATCATTTGGCCTCTCTGCGCTCATCTTACGTAGCATGCTCTTCAGTGTCCCGTTAAATATCTCTACTAGACCGTTGCACTGCGGGTGATAAGGGGTTGTTGTTACCGATTAAATGCATACTAATCTATTTACATCTTTCATCATACCTCCTGTGAACTGTGAACCTCTGTCTGATAGAACCTCCTGGGGAACAACTACCCGACTAATCATATCTACCATTGCCTCTGCGACCCTCTCCATTTCTATAGTAGGTAGTGCTACCGCCACTGGATATCTTGTTGCATAATCGACCATAGTCAAAATAAAACGGTTACCTTTCTCTGATGCTGGGAAGATGGGTCCTATGATATCTACTGCCACTCGCTTGAAGGGAGTGTCCATGAGTGGCATCCTGCCTAGCTTTACCTTAGCAATTCTTCCCTTCGGTACTGTTAACTTACACGGCTTACATGACTGACATAACCTTATAATGTCAGTTTTACACCGTGGCCAATAAAACTCCGAAATGATCCTATCAGTGGTCTTACGTGTTCCCAAGTGACCCGCCATCATTGTCTCGTGACCAACTTCATTACCCCAGTCCTAAGTGTATTTGGCACTACAAGCTGATAGTGTTTCTGCCCATCTCTACATTGGAACCGCCGATACAATGTGCCTTCTATATATGTCCAGCTGGTTTCACCTGATCTTGTTTGTTTCACGATTTTATTTTTTCCATTTTATTTACATTTGTCTAACGTTTCATCCTTACCTTGTAACTCTCTAATCTCTTCCGGACTTTTGTTCAGACAGACCTACAATCTCTGGTACTTTCAACTGAGGATATTTCTTCTGCGCCTTATCGTACTGTCCTCTAGTAACTACAGCCTGTGTTACTGCTTCCAATCCCTGTATATCTACTTTCTCACCTATTTCTGAAACTGTACTTGATGTTGTCTCTACTGCAGTAGGGACTTTATCCACTATCAAGTCGCAAAGAGGACTATCCATGACCCAAGCCTCCACCGTGCCCTGTAAGTATGGAGTATATGTGTGAATTCTTGCAACTGGAACCACAATGCTTTGCCCATTTATCATTCTACATTCCACCTTCTTGTCTAACATCTGATCGTCGTAGACTAGTTCTCGTTTCACTACAATGCCATTACAACCCGAATCTGACAACACATTCACTTATCTCCCATTGACCAATCCAGGTTTAATCACTAGACCTACCATGGTATGGCCACTAGCTATCACTCCTAAGATACATCGAGCTAAGATACATGCTCTTATTACACCACATCGACCTCCTCTTCGACTATTGTCCCGATACTGACATCTGCCTCGCTGTGATCAATTTTCCTATCCACAACCTCGTGACATTGGCCCATTACCTCTTCCCCGACCTCTTACCGGTGGTTCAAAACCATTCCCACGACCTCTTGATGGTGTTTCGAAATTATCGAATGACTGGTAATACTCACCTACTTCCTGACCAATGACTGATGCACCCCTGTGTCGTCCTGGACAATCTCGTGCAATGTGACCGTTACGTCCACAGGCAAAGCATAATATGTCACCCGGTCTACCTGTATTCCGGTTCGTCTGTGATGTCTGACTATCTCTATTTGCACTTACCCTTTGGTTATCGTGAACCCGTGATCCTCTTGACACAATGTTGAAAGCCCCACCTCTGTTATCAGCATATCGGTCCGCCTGTCTCGTCATGTCACCAAAACTTTGTATATCACGTTCTTTCAGAAAAGTTGCTAAGTCGTTACCACATGTTTGTAGGAACTGATCCCGTGACAAGAAATCCTGTAATTTGTCAAAACTGTGCTCTACTTTACCCAAGTCTAACCATTTTGTATGGTAGCTCTTCAACCACTCCCCAAACTTCTCAAAAGTCTCCCCTCTCTCTGGTTTACTTTCGTTTACTTTCTTCCGTAATGCTTCCTCGGTCACCTCAAACCTTTTCAGTAGGGCTGCTGTTAACTGTCATAACTTAGAGACTGTTCTGAGGGAAGCCTGGCGTACACATCAAGTGCCTTACCTTTTAGTAATGAACTCAGGTGTATTCCGCATATATCTCTCTTATTCTGTAACTCCTGCATTCTACAGTCATACTGAAACTTTTCCATAAACAACTGCAACTCTATCTTTTCTTTTTCTAATACTCGATCACGTTCTTCCTTTGCTGCTTTTCTAGCTAATTTTTCTAACTCTAGTTTCTCCTTGGCTGATTGCATATGTGCCTCTCTGTCAGCTTTATCCTGTTCTAGATTACATAATCTCTCTAACCGTTCTACTTCTCTACACTCTTTATCTATCTCGAACTGCGCTAGCTTCACAACCTGTTCAGCGTCTACTGCAGATAATCGAACCCTCTCGTCTGCTTCTAACCTTAACTTTTCCTCGTCTAACTTAGCTACTCTCTCCTCCTTCTCTGCCTGTAACTGAGCTAACTATAACCCTTCTTCTACTTCTCTTGCCTCTTTGTCTACTTCTCTCGTCTCCAATCTAATCTGCCTCTCTCTAGCATGTTCCTCTGTAATAAATGTCAATAGTGCTTCACCTTCCATACCTAATCCTTTACACACTGCAGACAACTCCTGGATAGACGACATGGTCGATGGCAACTATTTCTATGCTAGATTAGATGTCACTTTCAAAAATTGATCGCACACTATGGTCACGATGACAGAGTTGTGGTGTGAAGAAAAAGCCGTGGTATGCTGTTTCACCGTGACGTGTGATCAGTGACACTGGCTATCAGTCCAGTTGTGTGTGTTTGATTTAGCTACGTGACTAGTCAACCTAACTATCTACCCTCAGATTTTAATAGATACCAAACACACCCGAAAGCCCACATGTAACCCGCTACTTATAATAGCCTTGATATACGTATCTAACCGAGAACTACCCCACTTCTGACACCAATGTTAGAGCCCGGATGCGATACATATACTCGGTGTTTGTGGACTGAAATCGGAATTATGCCATTTGTAGTCAAACAGTAAATTTGTACACATAATTCTTCACGAACTTCATATAACAGAATGACGAAGACTATATATATTTCATGAATGAGTTGCGAAGGTTTAAATGTCCCACATACGTCCAAGTCCACGTCCGAAGTAAATGTTTTACATACATGTGCTTCAATGACTGAAGTATAAGTATACCCCAGCAGTCACAAATATTTAGTTCACTGCTGTCTATTTATATCGCCGCTGACGTCCCTATAATGCCGTTCTTCGCGAGAGTCACGTCAGGAAACCTCAATAAATATATCCAACTGTAGATAGGCGATGCATCTGCGTGCATCGTAGATCGCTATCTCTAATATCCGCCACCTCTAATATCCGCCACCTTCCCGACTCTTCTATCGACTACATCTGTGGATTCCACTCTAACTACTCAAATGCCCTCTGGATCGTCCATCCGCTGAAATTAAAGAACGAGTCCGATATCCCATTTTCCTCTCTACTACTCCATGCGACGCACAATATTCCACGGGTATACAATACAGAGTACATATTTACTATCTAATTAAACATACCTGATCATCTTCCATCAGCATGAAATAATCCAATGAGATTTTATGTATTTCACCCTGTCTCTCTCTCTCTCTCTCTGACCAAGCTGCCAGATATGTCTATTCGCACAACAATCTCTCACAAACATCCAACACACACTGTTCTACAAGATTTAAACTCACTTACGAACTACCCACAAGTACTAAAATAGCTCACTGACCACGGATTATACTTGACCAGTAACAAAAGATTTCCATTCAATCAAAATTGGTCATTTACCCCCAGGCCCCTGTTGTACCTTGTAAGCTAATCCTACAGCACCTATCTCCCATTCTCATTACATATATACTATTACTGAATTATGATCCTCACCAGCCTAGATCGCTATATACATTTTTATTTCTCTGCGACAGATAGTTGGCAAATACGAATAATCTATTGTGGTGTTCAAACATTGCACATGAGGTTATGAGGCCATGCACGTCCATCTATCAACACGTATTGGCATATAAATATACATGTTCATGGACTTGGGTGACTCCATAAACGATAAGGACATTCGCCTAATTCTATAAATAACATATTTGAACCAGACATCTATTCGTCGGTACTTTGTGCTAATATTCATTTGGTACAAATGAATTTGAGAAATCGGTGCATATTGTCTAGACAGATGTGTGAAGACAATGAACTATTCGTATGTGAATATAATGTAATTTGCCTTTAGTATGAGCTTTTTCACTATTGTAGCATGTACATGTACTAATTTTTAACGAGATGCATACATACCCTACAATTACCTCTCACATATATACAACACTTTGAATGCCAATACTGGGCTCACAATCCACCTGTCCGTTGCTAATAGATTACTGTAGTCATCAACATCAGAACACACACACATAGCCATTCTTATTACATGCGCATTCCTGACACGTTTTGACATCGTCATTTTGACTTTAGGTATGGTACCTCATGGTATATGCTTATTGTATTGAATAATTGTATACTATTGGCCAAAACATGCATACCAAAGTCGATTCTAACAGACGAAGACTTAAATACCATCAACTCTTTAATAAACATATATCTTAGCAATTCCGAGTGTGTTAAAGAGCTAGATGCTAGACCAAATCGTTGATAATAATACCTGGACTATTGGTGGTAATCTACCAATTAAATTCAGATCCGCTTGGAATATTAACTATATCATATTACCTGTCTGTTCAGGACTGGTAATAGTAATACATTCGTGATATTCATATAATACAGAGCCGTGAATCCAAAGTCAGTCACTTGGTACAGTTTGTGTTATTATTACCCAGTTACCAATTGATATGTCGAGTATTTATAATGTGTATGCAGTCAACTATTAGTTAACACGTACACCTTCGGTAATGTCACAAATGTATTGCAACAATAAGTTACATCTGTACATATAGCTTACTAACATACTACTTTACCGGTAACCTGGTAATATAAACGAGAAGGTGATGACTTCTAGGCAGAAATACACCCTACTGGACTACAATGTATTTGTAAAAAATAAATAAAAAATAATGTTTCGTTGTTGTTTACCTTAGCAGATGGCCACGTACCGCGCGCCTGACCTATGACATACAGAGTATATAATGATATCATATATGTGGCGAATGAATATCATATGACAAAATTGATTATTCAATCACATTATTTGACATGAAGAAACGCGTGGAAATTGGTAATACTACTAACTATCTGTTCTTCGATTTCTTGTGACTGAAGTCTCTCACATGACATAATTCCGTGTCATATCACATGCATATAAAAGTATCGCGGGATGACTTGTTATGACAACATATTGCACAGTCACATAAAATATTTCGAGCTAATTTTGCTCGTGACAAGATGATCACTACGTTACTACCATAATGATCATATTATTGCGTCTGATCTTCACAGATATATCTATTCTGATCAGAGTAGGCTTTATATGAAATAATGGTTGCATAAGTATGTGATGCAACTAGACATGTTTAGTATATGTGTGCGGTAATTCGTATTTATTGAAAGAAATTGTTTTATAGTTTATTTGATGAACTATACAATGTTCACTAAAGTGAACCGATTGACTGCGAATATAGAGCATGCTATTGGCGTACATGCGAAGTAGCGTGATTATGGTGCGGTGTCACTATGTTGACAACGCGCGCCAAGGTAATTCATAATAAACGCATACTTGTACAAAGTAGCATCTTTCTTGTTATACAACCCCCCTTTCTAGACTATTTAATTAAACGCATCACACATTCAACATCAATATATTTATATGCAGTGTATTACTTTTTCTCGACAATTGGCAAGATAAGAAAAGCGCTCGTCGGACAGAGGTTTATTCCTTCACATTTACGTTAAAATTCGTCTCTGGATGCTACTTATCGGAACAAAAACTGAAGCGTAAAAATGCAACCATTGTTTGCGGAAGGAAATTTATTCTGTATCCACAATGTGGTTGGTACCGCCGTACTTAGGCCATAGTTCACTACGTAGTTCTGATTTTCATAGAACGCCTATATTCTCATGAATAGTTACAGGCGTTCTATAATTACAATCGGTCGATGGGCCGAATGGGGTTCGCTGCGGGAAACTTCGTAACATGAAAGTGTGCCAATACCAACAAGCTATATGTTAGTTCAATATTGAAACATGCTAACACCTGTAAACATTGATAGGTTATATTAAAATAATAATACGCATGTAATTTGCAAAAAAATAGCTTCCCAATGAAATTTAGTTTAAATAGATTATCCCGTATGGAGCCTCATTTAGAACGTCTGGTACATAAAGAGTCAATATTTATTTGAACCATTTTACTAAACGCCATAGTGTCATGTGTCCAATTTATTGGACACAGGACACTTTTTTTTAATGTAATATACCAACCAATAACAAATTTGCGTTTAAAAAGTCAGCTATTTGTTGTTAAATGCGATTTTATTTTCATTGTGACGTCATACTATATTTCGTGTCCTGCCATTACACGTACTGGTTCAAGACATTTTGAAATTATTGCTGTCTTCATTGTTGATAAGCTCTACATACGGTAATACAGATACTCATTGTGTACTCGACGATTTGTGAATGCTACAGACGTACATTTCTGCAAATTTGCTAAAGTTGAGAGGACAATACGGCGACAGCCATGGCCCAAGACGCATCAATAATTGACCTACATTTTACATAAGTCTACTGGCTTCAAGACACGAAACATTCATTTCAGGTAAGAATTATTTCTTTATTACTGTTGACCAATATTTGAATCGTGCTGACTTCGACAGCACTTTTAACCACAGGGCTACTAAAATAATTCCATTGTATTTAATCTAACATGAATTCAAGTGGGTGGGGATATTCAACATTGCCTGTGCTTGTGCCGAGTCATTGGTTTTCGCGACCAATGTTGTTTCCACAATTGTTGTTTAAATAGCTAATTTCTAATTTATGGTGCATCTCGGACTCTGTGTGTTTGTGGCACCTCGATACTTGTAGATTCACTTTGAATATATGTTTTCAGTCCAACAAGTCAATTCATTATATATTTAGGCTATTATCTGTTATCTATTCACTATTGTCTATATAGGCTTTTAGCCACTTAAAAAAGACACTACTTTCATTCACCCCCCCCTTTCGAGAGTCAAATGTGTTTAAAAAAACTGTAACAACAGTGATGAAATAAGTAAAAAATTGAGGTGTGCGAATCCAGGTACACTGCATGCATTTGCACAGCGGTGACTTTTCCCCGAAATATCATGAATATAGGCCGGTGCAGTATTTCTATTAAGTAAGTGTACCCGGCTTCGCACCGTGTATGTGGCTTTGCACACACCAATATTTTACATGTCTGATTATTCATGTTGTTTTCTTAAGACAAGTGTTTTCAGAAAGTCACGTGTTTACACGATTTAGAAAACTATAACAACAGTGACCAAACAAGTACAAAAATTGAAGTGCAGTATTTGTATTAAGTATTTGTATTGCATGTGGGTGGGCTTCCTAAAATTTATTTGTACACAGGGTACCCATGTTTGGTCTGGGGTGGTGATGAGGGACTTCTTTGCTTCATTGGGGGTGACCTCACAAAATATGGGCGGGGGTGGAGACTATGTTTGTTGGGATTACAATCGTGTCTGTTAATTCTGCGCACCTAATAATAATTTTCGTGAAAATGTCCATATTCCGTCTAAATTCCCTGAACATTCAAGGCAGTTCTTAGTCGAGATAATCACGGCTAAACTAGAGTGGCTTTTACTATTTCATCTGTCGTCTATTATCTGTATCCGCCTAGCGGAGACCCAGCCAAATTTGATCAAAATATCAGTCCATTTTGTCCTTGAGTTTTGCGAATAATACGGGAATAAAATGATAACCAATGTATATTTGCATGTGTATTATTGGTTTATGAAGCTTTTTTTAACAGATCTGTTGTTGATCTATTCATTTAGTAAGCAGGACCACTAATCATTTTGACCATGTTCTGAATAACTTTTTACCAAACTATCGGAATGGGATAAAATTGTGACTTAGTATACCGTTAATCAGCTGATTTATTCCAAAATCAACATAATTTATTCTGACGTAAGCTGGGCAAAACATTACGTGAATTGTGCATTAGCCGGTGCGCAGAATTAGCCGAAATGACATTTTTTATATGCAGATCAGAATGTCAGTTTTCATTGGTTTGATACATGTACAGATATGTATGTCAGTGATTCTATATTTTATGTACATCTGGTGTCCCGGTGTAATTTACTGACAAATCACACAATTTATAAGGAAATTTTTTTTTCAGTAAAGAAACTATATATGTATAATACCAATCCATTAAGAAAACAGTATTTACAATTCTTGTTATGTGTGTTTAGTTATTATTTTCTGTTGTTGGCATATGTATGGTGCACCAAATGGGCATGTCCCGATCATCAATCAGCACAGTTCACAAGCCCGTAATTCTCAAATCTTGTCAATTTGTACTTTACTATACATTGCATCTGAATTAAAATAGTTTAACATTGACATTAAGCTTATTCTGCAATAATTTGCCTTTTGTTGTCAAAAATACTGACGTTAATGTATCTGTCCCGCGAAATCGAATCATTACCGTTACGCTGAAAAAAAGAGTAAAATCAGAGTAACCTCCCTTTCCTACTCTCAGCTACTAATGCAATGAACACTGTTTATGGGCGCCCGATTTATAAATAAACACGGTGGTAACACAACTTAAGTCATTGCCGAGAACTAGACCGGTCTGTATTCGGAATTTTAAGGTTACACATTACATGCATCATTACCGTTCACGGTTTATACACGTCCATATGTATGTAGGTCGACTGAAACCAAAATTGGTAGATAGACACACTTACAACGTTGTCTTTGCATATTCTACCTTCATGATGCGTTGTATACAGAGGGGTGACAAATGGGAGTTTTTGAAGAAAAATCATTACCGTTACGGTCATTTCCGTTACAAAATTGTGTAACGGTAATGACGATCGTGTAACGGCAATGATAAATTACCATACTAACCAGTCAGTTGATGCGTCAATTAGATATAAACCAGGTCCCATCAGTTGTCGGTCAGTAATGGCACATTTATTCAGACCTACAACATTTATATATCAGGATTTAATTAGTAAAAGCTCTGAAACAACAAAAAACAGACACAGCTTGCAAGGAGTGTGGGTTTCTATTGGCAATCACATTAAAAGTAAACACTAACTTGAAGTTATATTGTACAGCATATTCAAAGTATAAATATGTTTGTTATATATGCTGTATTAGTATTTTAAATAAATGGAAAGTCATTACCGTTACGTTTTGTCATTACCGTTACATAATCATTGCCGTTACGTACGCCCATATTTTTGGAGGCTGTGCTATTAATTAAATGTAGCTTTATAACGATGTTTGGTACATGTGGTAAAACACGGCATTCTATTAGTTGCCAAGCTATTTTGTTTTGCTTAACTTTACTGATTCATATTAAATACATGTTGTTGGGTTACCATAAATGAGAAATTCCACGACTTGCTACTAAATTTCTCTGTTTCGCACTAATACAATTAGCTTATCATATTCTTGACACTTTTCTAAACAGATGCCCCTTCAGTTGATGTTTTATGCCGTTGAAAAGAAAACAATGTAAATGTAAAGCTATATTTACGTCATGTAAATGTACGTAATGGAAATTACATTTCTGAGACCCCTGGTCCCTTGAAGTGGAAATAAAATTTAAAAAATGACGAGAACAATTGGCTATACTATTATAAATGTAACAACTGGACTGTTACCCAGTGGAATTAACACAGTTTAATGAATTATTGGTTCTACATCGAAACTAGAAAAACGACACCAATATGTACATAAAATATAGAATCACTGATGTCTCATTATTATTGAACCATGTTATTGTAGTTGCGAACAATAACTCTTGCAATCTACTCCTGTACCATCTGTAGCAGAGTTACTATTCCATTCATACATGTAGGCTTCCTCTACTAATAGCTAATCAGATCGGATTTACTTTAGTTGTTAATTGTGACACAATTTGTATATTTTCCATCTGAAAAAAAATATTATAAAAGTAATACGTATGGATCACGATTTGCCTGGTTTGGCCCTCAGGTACGTTTTCATCTTTCGCTCTTTCTGTTACCTGGCAGTTGAATTGGGTTATTGCCCATTATAGAAGTAGTAAGATTATTACTGATCCTACTGCTTTTGGGAGGGGCCATGTGATTCTGGTGTGGCGAGGACCTGGCATCAGATCAGGATCATCCTGATTTCAGGGCTGAGTATATAGTTCTTTTATTGTAAATATTCATTTCTGATTTTAGGATTTTCCCCCATTTGTACATGTACTTGAACATGTACTTGTACAGGTAATATATGGGATTTATTACTAAACCCATTGACCCGGCCTTAAATGACCGCATCTGTTGATAGGCCGTTAGACCCCAACAAACAAATAAATGATATACGTATGCTTCCTCTACATAATAGCTAATCAGATCTGATTTACACTTTAGTTGTTAATTGTGACACAATTTGTATATTTTCCATTTGAATTTTTTTTTTATAAAAGTAATACGTATGGATCACGATTTGCCTGGTTTGGCCCTCAGGTACGTTTTCATCTTTCGCTCTTTCTGTTACTTGGCAGTTGAATTGGGTTATTGCCCATTATAGAAGTAGTAAGATTATTACTGATCCTACTGCTTTTGGGAGGGGCCATGTGATTCTGGTGTGGCGAGGACCTGGCCTCAGATCAGGATCATCCTGATTTCAGGGCTGAGTATATAGTTCTTTTATTGTAAATATTCATTTCTGATTTTAGGATTTTCCCCCCATTTGTACATGTACTTGAACATGTACTTGTACAGGTAATATATGGGATTTATTACTAAACCCATTGACCCGGCCTTAAATGACCGCATCTGTTGATAGGCCGTTAGACCCCAACAAACAAATAAATGATATACGTATGCTTCCTCTACAGAATAGCTAATCAGATCTGATTTACACTTTAGTTGTTAATTGTGACCTAATTTGTATATTTTCCATCTGAAAATAAAACTATTATAAAAGTAATACAAAACTTTACGTGGGTGGTGGTCGAGAGAACGAGACGACGTAAATTAATGGTAGTAGTTCCTCTATATAGGAATCACTATTTGCCTGGTTTGACCCTTCAGTACATTTTTATCTTTGGCTCTTTTGTTACCTGGGAGTTGAATTGGGTTATTGCCCATTATAAAAGTATTAAGATTATTACTTATCCTACTGCTTTTGGGAGGGGCCAAGTGATTCTGGTGTAGCGAGGACCTGGTATCAGACCAGGATTATTCTGATTTCAGCGCTGAATTTTGTTATTGTAAATATTCAGTTCTGATTTTGGGATTTTCCCCCCATTTGTACATGTACGTGAAAATATACATGTACTTTTTCTTTTTATATGAAACGTGAATTTCGTCACTGATAACAGGGGCGGTAACTGTGTTTCCATTAAAGGTTAATGGAAACTATATTCTGTCTGCTTAGTTTTGTTATGTGCACTATGATCGTACTTTATAATGTGTCAATAAAAATATTTGTTCTGGTGACACATTTAATTGGTATAAATAATTTAAAAATGTCATGTCTCATTTGCATATCAAAATAGCCTGATACCACCGCGAGTCACTATCAGTAAAATCAATATTACTAAATGATTATATGTGTATAGTGGGCCTGCACTCGTAATTTTTAAAACTGGCGGAATACATGTACCGTAGTTACACAATTATACACTTATTTAATTCTTATAGGCAAACTGTTATGCCTACTAGATGGGACCACAGGTTGAAGTACATTGTAACGGACCGAGGTCTATAAATACATTAAATATGCCTAAAAGCGTCCATAAACGAAAAAAAAAAGCTAATTTTTTTTGTTACTCCCTCTATAACACACACATATATACCTCGGTCCGTTACTTCAACCTGTGGATGGGACCCCAACTTTAGCTGCTACATTTAATTTGCGAACCAGATCTCTTATTCACTATTCTGCAGAGGAAGACTATGAATGGAAACGTAACTCTGCTACGGACAGTACGGTTGTAGATTTCAAGAGTTACTGTTCACAACTATGAACAATGTGGCTTACTCGCTTACCACATTTATCCAAGTGTTGTGAGTTTGATGCCCGGGTGGGATGTAGTTCTCTAAGCACTGTTTCATGTTGGAAAGTTGCGGAGTCATTTGCTGAGTAATGGTTAATACTGGTAAGAAATTCAATAAAAGGCTAACCATGTACATAATAGTGTTTGATTGTTTGTTTCAGGGAAGCCGTCTACAGATCTCAGCCATCTGGATTATTCGTCGAGCCTCTTCAACTTCACCCTGCAGTCGAGGCAGACACCAGCAGGGCTATTGAGATAATATATGGGCGGTTTCAGAAGAAGCAGATAAGGCGGAAATTGTTTCTCATTCTGCTGTTGAAGGACAAAGGCCACCAGAAGAATCGCTGCCTGGAAACACTACTCCACCTGGGCAACAAGTTGACAAACACTCGCGAAATGGGAACTGATCCAGTTCCTGACCTACACGAAGCAAAATATAGTGTCGCCATGACAGACTGTCATCATCTTAAGATCAGCGACATCTGAAAATATAACGCTCGAGGAAGAGCTTGAGAAAGACAAGTTCAGTTACAAAAAATTAACCATTTAACCAGAGTACCATCCATGCCAGTGGCAGTGTTTGTGTGGTTCTTAACTCTGATTTCTGCTCTAATCATCTAATCAACCTGTTGAAAGGATGTGTCGTGAAGACATGTTACTTCTTGTGTTGATGGAATTGAGAATGAATCGAATCTTATTTACACAAATCTGACTTGTGCAGTTTTAAGATTTGTCAATATTTTTTGAATCGGTGACTTATTCTTGTGGTGGACAGAATGGCATTTGTACATTTCCGATTATGTGACACTCGAAGGACTAGATATTGAAATGGTCAGAAATATATTTACTATGCTTTTACACATATGTGGCTGTGACCTCAGTTTGAAGTAACGGACCATGGCCTATAAATACATTAAATACACCTAAGAGCATCAATAAGTGAGAGAAACATAAGCTAAACAAAATGTATTTACTCCATGTGTGATATATGGGAGTAAATAATTTGTTTGGCCTATTTTATTTTACTTATTGATGCTTTTAGGTATATTTAATGTATTTATAGGTATTGGTCCGTTACTTTAACCGGTGGCTGTGACTGGAGAATGTGGTTTATGGGATTTGTGACCAGTGTAGCTCCTGATCAAATAGTACACTCCTATAGCCTGATAATGATGTGGCTTGTTAGAAGCATGATGGAGATTTCATTGATGCAATGGTGAACAGTGCAGATCCTGTGCGGATATGTGTATCTACACTGGTCGCAATCCCATAAGCCCCATTTCTCCAGTCACAGACACATATTTGAGCAAATTTAAAAATCCTACCGCCACCTAGAGTGATTAGCATTTAAGGTATTGCATTCAATCTTTGATTCATAAATTTTTGTTTAACGTCCACAGTCTATAAACTTTATAGACTGTGGACGTTAAACAAAAATAAGCTATGTAATTACTAATTACTAATTCGATAATTGCAACTTGCAATACTTAATATAATTTCATCTTAATTTGATTTGGCTAGAAATAATTAATGTAATTCCCTTTATACATGTACGCGCGAATTATAAGTGTTGGTCAGACTACGTTAGTTTGCAAGATTACTTACACTGGTTGTAAATATTGGTATCGTTTTAGCATGTTTTTCTCTGATTTCAGGGCAATTATTAAACGGGATTTTATAGTGTGTAGGGTACTGGAATAAAATAGGAATTCATGATACCGCTGCTCCAATCGTACTTTAAAAATACAATACATGTAAACACGTATACACCGGTACTAAGGGTAGGAACACAATAACTAATACGAATGGAGTTGTCCTAGCTAAGTTCCGTCCGTGACACCAGGCCCCATTGTCTCCATCCCAGATCTGAAAACTACTGTAAATATCGTCACTGTTGCGACATAAACAACATATAACTAATATAAATATAAGACAAGTGATCCACCAATGGGTCTGTACTCGATCGGAACTGGCCCGGGAAACTACTAAATAAATTAAGACAAACCCAATCTGAAAAAAGTCTATACTTCAGTAGTATCAGGCTGTAAGATATAAATATACGACAAGTGATCCCAATCCCATCCAATGGGTTTGTACTCGATCGGAACTGGACCAGGGAAAGTCTCTCATAGTAAGGACTGCCTTCATCGAGGTTTAGTACTGGAAAATAAAATTAACGAGACGATATGTTACAGGCTCGTGTGGGCTAACACATGAAGTTAAACTAGATAAATAAACTAATGCAAACCCAATCTCCAAGCATAACATATTATAACTAGTATCGCAACCATTAATTGCGACTATATATATAAATAGATGAACCTAGTGAATAATAAATATACATACACTGCCCACTCTGCTCA